>BQNB010017498.1:0-69841 GCA_026074375.1 Tanacetum coccineum
CAACTTTTCCCTACAACCACCATTAAGTTTATATATACATATAAACACAATTTGGTCTTACATATGAACATCTTCATATGAACACAAACACAACGACAAATTCTCTATGTTTTGCTCTCTTTCTTTTGCCTAGAATTTGAGTGTTCATTCTTGTCTTATCTCTATACAAATTTCTTGTAACCCAAGGCAATCAATAGGGTAGAAATATTGTATCAAGAAAGTGAACTTTTTACACGATTCAAGAATTTATCCGGCAATCTATGATTATCAAGACCTTAAATACCAACAAACTGATACAATATTTTGTGATAATCATGTTGGATGAATTGAGAAAGAGATCGTAAAATCTGTTAAAAGACATGACATTCAAATTTTATGAGATTAGATAAGTTTGAATTAAACAGTTTAGAGATGGCGCATGAAAGGGTGGGACATAAGATCGAGTTACTTTGTTGCAAGATATAAATACGATGGGATTTGTGATGCGTGCATATCGATCATACTTGCGTTTTGAATCTGTAAAAGGCAAGATGAGTCTGAAAGAAACGATTTTGGAGGATGTTATAATATGTTTGTTAAATGGCGTTCACATCATGCATGGCATTGGTGAATATATTATACCGCTTCTGTCATCATATATGATTTGCCAAGTAAGTTTTACTTTTATATATCATCAGTTTGCAAATTTTGTTGGGTAAATTTATGTGCATAAAATATATTTGGAAACAATTAAGTTGGTTTAATTTAACTTGCTTTAGTATTGTTTTCCATGTGATTTTTATCGAGATTACGTCGGTTGCCATAATTTGGCGGGTAACCATTACAATAATATTGTCATAGAATTTTGATGGTTACATTGACGGTTTCAATTTTCTCGTGAAAATTGTTTGTATGACACGGTGAAACATGGTAAACAATGAATGCTTTAAGAATAAGATATATTAATCTTAAAACATGGGCATGCATGCATATGTGAATTAAAGGTTTGGCCAAGAATTAATCTGTTGAATATGAATGGGTGTTATGTGTTGGATAATACTGGAAGTTCTCATATTCTTCAATATTTGTTGGATAAGAACAAACTTGAGTTTTGACATATCTTTCGAGATTTCGAAATGTCTGCTTCCATGTATGTTTTTGCATGATAAAAACAGTTATATTAAAAGCGAAAATGAGTTAATATGTGGAAACTTACTGATCATTGAATGAATCAAACAGTTTCAAGTTTGGATATAACTTTGTTTATTTTGGTTTCAATGTTGATAAGAATTGCAATAAATTTGTGGGTAAAACCTAGTTTTGTTAAGCTTTAATTACAAAACTTGTTGCGTTATTGTCATAATCTCATAAATGAATTCTTATCTAGATATATTTGTTTGAGAATGAAAAGGTGTTTGGACTACCAATATGATCAGGTATTTTATTGTGTATTTATGCAATTAGTTGACTTACTGAAAGTGGGCATCACTTTGTAAGTTTGTAGAGAACTCAAAACTACGTATTACATTTCCATAGAATATAATTTTGAAACTTGACAAGTAAATTATATAACATGGGAATGTACGAGTTTTAAGTTCTTAGTAATTTTCATTTATTGTTTGTCCAAGGAATGTTATATGTAGTCATATGAAATCCAAGGTTTGGTTAGGAATTATAGATAATATTAGTTCCTTGATGTAACCAACCATGAATTTGATCAAGTTATCTGTCTAAAGAATTTGAAATTGGCAATTGGACAGATGTGAGTACATTCCATATTTAATGGCGGTCGAGTCATTGTTTTTTTCTTTTTTTTTTCTTTTATATATGAATATGAAAAACAATATTCGAAGGTGAACATTCATATCAATAACAAACACAACAAATTATTCAATGTTTTGTTCACTTTCTTTTGCTTAGAATTTGAGTGTTCATTCTTGTCTTATCCCTATACAAATTTCTTATAACCCAAGGCAATCAATAGGGTAGAAATATTGTATCAGGAAAGTGGACTTTTTATACGATTCAAGAATTTATCCGGCAATCTATGATTATCAAGACCCTAAATACCAACATAAATTGGTGTTGAATTAGTTGAAGGAGAATATTAATCATGTGTGAAGATTCAACGGTGAACTTGCCTTCTATTGTTTCCGTTCAAGTTTTGAATTCAACGGCTGATGGAAAGAAGTACATAACATCCGAGGAGTCACAGAAGCACAATAAGGCTAGCGACCTATGGATCTCGATTCAGGGCAAAGTGTACAATGTTACAGAGTGGGCCAAAATACACCCTGGTGGGGACATTCCTCTCATGAACCTTGCTGGTCAGGATGTAACAGATGCCTTTATCGCTTTTCACCCGGGCTTAGCATGGCAACACCTTAATAAACTCTTCACCGGGTATCACTTAAAAGATTACCAAGTTTCAGAAGTCTCGAAGGATTATAGAAAGCTTGCTTCTGAGTTTGCAAAAGCTGGGATGTTTGAAAAGAAAGGGCATGGCGTGATTTACTCACTTTGTTTCGTATCTTTGCTTCTTTCCGCTTGTGTATACTGGGTTTTCATTGTTTAACATCTTTTACATCAGTTCTTGATCGAAGTTCGTTGTACGCAACAAAGTTGAAATAGTGTTTAGGGAATCCAGTGTCCGGCACGGTCTGAAAGTCGGTGTATTTTCCGAAAACCAATGACGTTTTGTTGTTCAAAGTACGTTGCCATTTTTTTGGTTTCCTGACAACCAAACCTGGAAATTCGTTATGTTGCATCTATCCAAAGAATGCCTTTAAAATATTTGGTATCCCGTACATCCATGTTAGCCTGGATTGCGCCCCCCTGCCGAAAAAAAAAGAGTGCATCATTTATCCGGCAATAAACTGTTCTCGTTCGTTGGAAATCTGAGGCTGGTTTTTTTTTAGCAAATTACTAAAGTATACCTCATCTATCAACAATTCAACATACACCAGAACATGAGTGGTTTTGGGTCTTGGACATTTGTTGTAGTCCACTTGCGTGACGACCATTTTTCCTATAGTTTTTGTCAACGAATCCGAACTGCAAGTGGCTACCATTATCCTGTAAATCAAACAACGCTAAATAAGTTTGACAGTATTTAGGGGTGTTTGGGCTCGCTATGTAAAACAACTAATATTTGTTTAAACTTCTTTTTTACATTAAGTTGTAAACAATAAGTTTTTTTGAGAGTATTGCTTATCTTACCCGTTTCTATTCTTTCACTTTTATGCTAATCACATAAACATAGTTTCATTGTTTGTCCATTCTCTCTACTTAGTGATTTAAAAGATGAGAATCACCAAAACATGATGAATAAGCAAACTCCAACAGTGGTTATTCGGACCGCGTATTCTACAATCAAACAATTATTAGTTTGTTTCTATCCATTCGCTTTTGCTTTTTGGGTAACATAAATCATCAAAAGGATAGTTTTAATCAACAACCCCAAACACCCTCGCGAAAAAAGCTATGAATAGCTATAGGATGTTTCAATAATTCGGCTGAATTTTGACCTATTTTCCCTATTTTAGTTTTAGTTAAATTTTGTTCGTTGAAGTTAAAATACTAAATCCCACATGTACCAACAATAAGTTTAGATTAAAATTGCAGTATCTTTTAACTTTAGAATAAGAGACATACCTGAATACCACGACAAAGCACCAAGCTTCTGAAGAAGCTTATTGAGATCTTTAGATATTGCAAATTTGCCTTGTAAACCTAAAATACACATATATACATATCAGTATCATCTCAATGGTTCAAGCTCACCAAGTATTTAAATTCAAATCAAACCACAAAACAAATTTGAACGGTCAAAACATGTATTGAAGTTGCGTCTCGAAAGCTCGTATTCTTTAACCTTCAAGCCACTTTCCAAGAGTTGAATACATAGTGCCTCCTCTATAACATGCAATCTTTTCATAACGCCTAACACCAAAAGACCTTACTACCTGGATGCAAAATCAACATCAAAATCATAAAGAACACTCAAGGCACTTTAAGAGTATGTCCAAACAAATCAAATGCCAAACAATTATAGAGTAGTTGTTTTGTACACATCAATGCAAATAAACTCAACAACATGGAACTGAAACAGTCATGATAAAAATTAGCCAAATCAAATACTTAAATCAGCACATCACTTACGCCAGGTGTTTCCATTCCTTATTAACACTGCTTACAACTTTTGATATAATCAGATATGCAATATAACCCCAAAAAAATCTAAATATGAAAATATGTAATAAGAGATGATAAGCATACAATGAAAATCAGTGACTTCTAAAAAATATGGATGGTATAAAATAATTTTGCTATGAATTGAATGCAAGCAAATGTGTAAAGTTCACATCACACGTGTTCCTTAATGTTGACTGATTATTGGAGAAACCAAAAAAATCATAACCATAAAAATCATCAACTATCAAAAATCTTAAAAACCGAAAAAGAAGAACATATACCTTCTTTGTTTAAAGCTAATTAAGCCAAAAAATAGTCACCAAACACCTAAACCATCACCATCAAACAAACTCCCGTCACTAAACCCAAAAAATAGTCACCAAACATCAAAACCACCACCATCGATCAAACACCCGTTGCTCATATTAAGCCCCAAAAACAGTGAGACATGAGCGATGTTTATCTGTTGTTAGATAAAGAGAAGAAAGATCCAGAGATGTGAGGTGGGTGAGATATGAAGGATGTGTGTAACGGTGGGTGAGATGATTAGAAGAAACGGTGGAAGTGATGACATGAGGGTACGTGTAAATGGGTATCCGGTTTGGCAACATTAAATGTACTTGGGAAGGAATCGGGTCGGGTAGGTATTTTATGGGTGCATTAAAACAGCCTCAGGAGAATAATCTTGCTGGTTAATATATACTAAATAAAATGCATGCATAAAACATTCTTATATAGTAATTTAGAAAGTGAAGTAATAGAAGGATTTTCAAAATCACTAGTTTCACGTTGTAAAATAATGACTTGTCAGAAGTACTTAGTCAATAATTTCTTCTTTATCCCTTCAGTGTTCATTTTATTTACACGTGTTCTATGTTTTCACTTACTTTTACACATACATGAGCATTTGTGACAAAAGAATAATGTTGATGCAAAAGTTAGGTCTGTTTGTATTTGATCCGAATAAGTTGTTTTTCGTGTATAAAACATCTTCTTGCTGCACCAAGTGAATTTATTGAGAACCATGCATAAGAAAGTAAAGCACCGTTAACCTTATCGTAGGAGCGGATCCCACGATTAGACTCCGGCGTGAGAGTAAGTATTGGTTGTTTTGGAGGATAATTGAGAGTATTAGGGTTTTTTGGTCATACCTGAATCAATGAATGTTATCCTCCTTTTATAGGCCTCAGACCCTGTAGGGTTTCCTTGTATTTCGGCCCAAGATAAGGCCGATATAACCGGAATCCGACCTTATCCTTAGCATATTCAAATAAGGAGAGTATATCCCTTAATTGACTGAGCTATCTATCCCTAAAATAGCGCCCAAGTACATCGCATGCCGGAGCATAATGACATATACTTTGCTATCTCCGGCCGCGGCCTG
This sequence comes from Tanacetum coccineum, assembly GCA_026074375.1. Taxonomy (NCBI): domain Eukaryota; kingdom Viridiplantae; phylum Streptophyta; class Magnoliopsida; order Asterales; family Asteraceae; genus Tanacetum; species Tanacetum coccineum. The sequence continues at coordinate 5,558 of BQNB010017498.1, forward strand.
GACGAGTATCCGTGGCCGTGACCCATAACCGGCGGCCCAAGTAGGGATAATAATAATTAGCCCAAAATAAAATCTATGGGTCGGGTCGGACCATACTATACGTCATCAAAAAGTTTTCAACAATTCAGACACGCTCCATTTGTTTTGTCCCGGCAAAGCTTATAGTAGTATCAATGCTCGGAACTTAATTAGATATGGTTAGACTGGGTTTTAGAACCCGACAAAGCTTATAGTGGTATCAGATATTTTTTTTATGCATCTCTTATATCGATATATTTATAGTTTCATAGCTGTTCTAAAATAAAAATCTATGGCTTTGTTTCAGCTTTTTTCAACTTTGAACAAGTAAAAGATAAAGAAGTTTAGTAATTTAAAATTACTGTCGACAATAATTATAGTAATAGTATTCTTTTGAGAACGAAATTGAATCGTATATACTTACCATTTATACAGCAAGAACATGATTCGATCATATGTAGGAATTCAAATCTTAAAAGAGCATTGTTAAATTCTTTTACCTCATCTTGTTGGTTATAGTTCTAGCTTTGTGTATCTACTAATTATCTTTTCTTATTATTCTCTTAGTTTTGTAAAATTTGCATGACACGGAAGATATCATATCTCATCTAAAAGTGATATTGCTTTATTTTGTGATATATTATATTAACTTTATATGTGAAACAATATGAACATACATAATAATTGAGTAAGATATATCATACGCAGTATAAGTGTATTGAAATGTACATATGCACGAATTACCTTGGACAAGAGACAAAGCAACGAATCAACATGATTTCTCGAAACCGAATCACCAATGAACCCCATCGTCTTCCCTCTAACGATCCTCAAAAACTTCCTAGGATCAAATCTTGGGAGCTCACAGCCGTTTGGCTTCCATCTCCAGTGCAAGAACTCGGTGTCCACCCTTCCATGCTTAAAGCAATTCTTCGAGTCAGGAATTGTCACACAACTCCCATTAGTATATGTCAACGACGATTTCCCATCTGGTTCTCGTACCCATTCACCCTCAAACAACCTACACTCGCCGCCACCATCTTTCAAAAAAGTAAACCATGTCAGAAATCATATATATTTAAAGGTAAGAAAGATGGAAAATCTTAAAGTGATTTGAAAGTACTTAAATACCATTTGGAGAGTTGATAAGTGCATGATTATGTTTAGTTTGTAAAGGGTTTGAAGAATAGAAGATGATGAAAGTAAAGATTATTGCAAGAGCAAAAGAGGAGCATAAGAAGTGTAGTTTAACTTGTGCTAGAATTGTGTACATGTTAAGATTATGTTTAGAGAGGAGGAGATCCAAAAATGTAGGGTTAAAATGTCGAGTAATATAAGATCAAATTGATTATACAAATGCGTATCAAATATACTGAATTGGTTCGGTTATAAAAAAGAACGATATCCTTTCTGACTTTAATACCAAACTAATATAGAAATACAGCTAAAATTCTTATGTATATCTATATCTTATTTGAAGGTTAATTATTTTCCTTGATTTCATTCATCAAAACAACCGAATATATATACTAATACAAAGAGGATTCTAGAACTATTTTGCGGGCTAGGCCTGCAAACATACACATGGGCCTAGTACAAATATATATCAACCAATATATCTAACCTACATATAATGGGTTTGGGCTGAGCATCGGGTCAAAACCGAACCCAACCAAAAACCGACTTTAAGAAAAACATGAACCAAAAACTAAATCGAAGTGAACCAAGCAAAACCGAAAGCGAACCGAGCAAAACCGAAACCGAAAACCATAAATATACAAAACCAAAAACCGAACCGAAAATGGTCGGTTCAATTTCGGTCAGTTCGGCTCGGCTCGGTTCGTCAATTCGGTTCGATTTTCGATTGGTTTTGCTCAGCCCTACACGACTGTATCCCATTTTTGAAATTTTGAAAATTTTGAAAACTTGAACTCTATTTACGGAAACACGCAATTGTAACTGTAAAGTATTAAACACATTATTGTAATTGTAATCGTAAAACACTTGACTTTTGTTCAATTCATGAAAGTGAAATGATAGTAAGTGTGACAAACACAATTAATGAGAATACAATAAGTGTTTTTACTACGTGACATGTATATTGTAAGTTTGTAACTAGGGGTGTTTGTTTAGACTTATATAGCTTGATTATATAGCTTATTTGTTTTTCCCTTCATATTTCATAAGCTTATTTTTTAGCATAATTTGAAACTTTTCGGCTTACAAGTTTTGCTTGATAGCTTTTTAGAGTGAAAACTTTGTTTCTCGAAGTAACATTTTTAACATATACTTGAATATGTTTAGGTACATATATGTAGCATTTTGAATATAGATTAGATACTAATGAACATGGCCAAATTTGCAAAAGTTTGTATTATTTTCGCTAAAATGTGAGAGGTATTGAGCTCGAACCATCGATGTGTACCCAAGCCAACTTCTTCATCAGGAAAAGACAAGTGGTAAACGAGTACGTGTTTAGTTGTTTATCATACTATACTTGGCGGTAAATTCGCACGCATTGGGACCGATTCCAAATAAAAACTAGTAAAACTCCGTATTTCAGTTGTAATTTATATTACAATTTAACAAATATCGTAGAAAACGAAGCACTACAAGAAAATAAAGTCTTGGCGACTTGTTTAGCGACATGTTTAGCGATGCATTTAATGCCAGCGAGGAGCTTAGCGTCACAAAAGAAGATGTCTCTAAAAATGAGTCGCAGAATTTTGCGACATGTAAATATACGTCGCAAAAGATTGCGATGTCTCTAGCGATATTTACGCATATGTCACCATTTAAATAGCGTCAAATTTTCATATGTGGCTACTTAAAGCTAGGGGTGAGCATATGTAGCGAGAACCGCGGTTCTGAACCGAATCGAACCGGAACCGACCCAACCCGAACCGAATTTTAGAACCGCGGTTCGGTTCTCGGTTCCTCTATATTTCAAATTTAGGTTCTCGGTTCCGGAACCGAAGAACCATGACAACAGAAAATGGAAGTTCCAAATACCTTTCTTCCTAGGTCAGTTCTAAATAATTCAATCAAATTTGTAAGAATATTATTCAAATGACCTCATTAAACCAATGAGGTGAGAATCTGTATATATAGGGATAATACAACAATGTTTACATTGGATCCTTGGCAATAAATATCAAACACCAAACTCTGATTCAAATTCACATCAAGTGAACATAATGTGGATAACTAGACACAATGGTGAATTTACTAATTTGCATCAATGAATTAGTTATGCTTATAGTCTTATTTCAAGTTGATTTAAAAAAGGAAAGATCCCACTCATGTTCATATACAACTTGAACACATGGAGAGAGGTAATTTTCAGCTTTATCCGATTGTACATTTGATTAAAATAAATCAACAATGTACAATCAGATAATGAATCAAAATGTACACAATCAATAAAGCAGAACTTACCCCTCATTGTTTATTTGAACATGAGATAGGAAACAAAAAAAGAAAAAAAAAATAATAAAAAAAAATAAAAAAAAAAAAAAAAAAAAAAAATATCCCTTTTTCCTCTTTTAATAATCTACTATCCAACTCTTAAAGCATATAAATTATGAAACTAGTTGAATATGTAATGTAATGATTTGACTTTATTGAAAAAGAAAAAATTAATTGTGTATCCCCTATTCCTTTCTATCAGCCATGGCTAACAAAGTCGATATCCAAATTATTATTTTTTTCGTATGAATTGGATAAAGTGAGTGAATGAGATAATTGATTCACCTAAATGACTAGGTTTCTATCATCAGGTATAAATTTAATCCATAGAACAATGCAGACTGCATCCAGGCTCGTCAGGCAGGTTAGGGTCCACACAAAGAGGTTGTTCGTGAAAGCTTAACTTAAATAGCTTATGGGTATTTGCAATAACCGGTCAATCCGCTTGAAATTAGAAACTCCAAGCCTAATTATCCAAAATTGCTCATTTAATCTTCAATAATATCATAAACGAACGATGACTAAGCAATCGTAAACACCAACTGATTATATGACGAAATGATTATATGCAAATATGAAGTATATACGGGGTTTAATAATACGGTTTGAGTGTAGAGCACTTGTCCATTGCATGGAACCTTACTGTCTTTCGTCTCATTTACAGTTTATGTTAAATAATTTAGAAATTTTTCGGTTCCAATAAGGGAATAACCAGGAAACATACAACCTGAAACCGAACCTGAGGGAACCGAAGGGAACCAATAACACCACTTCGTCCGGTTCTCGTTCTTAAAAATGCAATTTCAGAGGTTCGTCGGTATCTTTTCGGTTTCGAGTCGGTTCTTTGCGGTTCCGGAACCGCGCTCACCCCCTACTTAAAGCGCTATTTATGTGCCATGTCGCTACTTGCATCGTTAGCTATGTCGCTATTTAGCGCGTGTATAATCGAGTCGCTATATACGATGTCAAATGAGCGACTTCTTGTTATCCCGAGTCGCTATTTACAACACCAAATTAGCGACTTACTTATTCTATATCGCTATTTCAATCGCCATTCCTAGCTCACACTATTAATATGATCAACTTATTTATTCATGTTCTTCCACGTCACTGTTCATGTTCATATCAAAAGTAGACTTCAAGGCAATTCATTAGAATAAAGCAAAATATGATATTAACGAAGCATTTAAACTACAATTTCCAGCTTACAAACATTAGAATATAGAATTCTACATGGAATACAAATCTTTACCTGTTGATGGAAGAGCCATTTACACTTTTTCACCGGGTGGGATGCAAAATGATTTCTTACACTATTGGTACACAATTGTGTGCAGGTTACAAACATGCAACTACAAGGAATTATTAAAACTAAAAGAACTATAGAAATCTAAGGAAGAATCTACTCCAGGAACAGTTGATAGTTTTTTCCAACTCCAGTCTAGTTTTCATATGGTGGTAAACTAAAAGAATCGCAAATTACCTTAACTCCACGTTTCAAACGGGTCGAATTCGAATCGCATCTAGAATTTGCCGAGTTGCCTTCCCCCACTTCTTTTCTTTTCCCACTTCGTTAGCAACTACCTTTCCAACTTCTTGGGCAACATTTTCTTAGTCGCTTTTCGCTTGATGATTGAGCTTTCACAACTAGGATTGAATTAATAAAAAAGAAGTTTAGTCTGTTGGATAAAGATATATATATATCATTTGAATGTTTCCATTATCCAATATTTGGATGTTGTTATGAGTTTATAACTAAGCATTATGTTGCAAATAGACGGAATGAACTGTCTAGTCACCCCTCAATTGAATGCACCTATTAGAACCCGCAATTTGGACCAATCTCCTAGCTAACAAGTCACGCAATTGAAATCAAAAGCTCTAAAACTGAAATGATTCAAATGGTCATGCAAGTCAAACGGTTTGATTAAGGCTAAGTCAATCTTAACAGGTCAAACACATAATGCAGATAAGATAGCCAAAAAGGGTCAAACGGGTCAAAAGGGGGTCAAATGGGTCAAAAGCCAAACACCCCACAAAGTAAACATCTAAGATAACATGGAGTTTGAAATTGATATATTACTTTATAATTCAAATCAGTACGCTGGGCCACTAACGGAGGGGAATATATCTTAAGCCAATTCTCAAATTATCATAATTAAGCTGTAAATAATGAGTAAATGTAAAGTTTTGTAACATACCCATGTTGCTTTTGCTGTTGCGTCGACAAACAGCTTCTTCTTGTTCTGATGGGTGCGCAGGAAGAGTTCAGAAACACTAGGGTCTCGAGAGAGTTCTTCTCGCTGAACAAGTTAAACAATCAAATTTAAATAATCTGTAAAAAAAACTTAATAATATCCTACTGTAAAATATGGAGTACCAATTATGTCTTGTGTTCATTGATTGGGATTGAACCACCAGTGTGCAATCTTTTGTTTGATTGACGAGCAGTTTTTCCCCTCTCAGATTTTGCTATAAAAGTGGGCAATCTACATACTCTACAAATGCCTCCCACGTGATCTAGTTCATAAAATCTGGTTTCTCAACTTTCTTCCTTGCCTTAGACATGCAATCGCTAATGCTCTTTGATCCAACCTTATTAAACAGACGCCTAACACCAGCTTCAATCGATGGGTTCCATCTGTTCTTATTCTGCGTATTCAAAATAGGTACACAAGATCACTAATAAAACTGATGTTTTGTGCTATTAACATCAAATCCACTACTGATTGAGTCTGATGGTTCCCTCTGTACAACACAGCACCATCTTCACTTATTAAACAATTATCAACAAAAAGTGTGCACCCACATCAAGTATCAGCCTAATCCATAGTCCTTAGTCCTTTACGTTACATTAGCCCAATCTGACCCCAAAAGATGCAGATGCAGATGCAGAATCAGATGCAGACAAGCCACAAAACCTATCCCAATACTAAACGCAAGACATTCTTGAATCCACAATTACTCATAAGTGAAGAAAAAAGGTGAACAAATTCATCACACAAGTTGGAAAAAAAAGGACACCTCATATTTTCACTTGATGACATGATTACAATCATGTAATAAAAACCACAAAACAGAAAATCATTTTAATAGGAAAAGATAACCCACTAATCCAATACATTTCATAGGCGAAAGGATTGAATTGACATATATATCACATGACACACCCTAAAGGAAAACCTTAAGTATATCAACTGGTCTAAGTAATGGAGTCTCAGACTGTAACCAACTCTCTCCCTGCTGTCCTTCACAGATGATCTGCTTATTCATTTAAGCTTTTCAAAATAAGCTGAAATCCCTAATTCTATAGGAGCTACTCATTAAGATTTCATTTACTTTTAATTCCTTAATCATTATGGAGTGAAATCCTCTATTTTCACTTGTGCAGCACAAAAAATAAGCCGAATTGCAAGTGTCCAGAAGGATGGCAGCACACTTTACCAAAACTGAGCCCTTAGGTTGGCAAACCATACGCAAAATGCGGTGGCATTGGTTGCTCATGTGTCACATACGTTCGCTAATCTTGAAAGTTTATCGGTAGCTTTAGTATATAAACAAACATTAATTCAATATGGTGTTGCGGTGAATCAGCTGTGCAACAGAAAGTGGATACCTCAGGAGCCAAAGTATTCTGCGAGTGTGCTGAAGGCTGGTCTTATGTTGTATCCAAAAATGATGGCCCTGAAGCTGGTAAAAGCTGCTTTGAGTGTGGCGAAGGTTGCATTGCTGATAGATGAAACAAACAATGTGAAAGTTGTTTGTGCTTAAAAGACCACAAGAAAAAGATATAAACCATCGTGTGTCAGCTTATTAATTTCTTAATATTGTATGTCCTATATAATAAGCATGTGATGATGTGAAGTTTCTGTTCAGTTCCTAATGTTCATGTGTATTATAAATGAGTAATAAGTAAAACGCGACACAAAGACTATCAAAGAAGAACTTAAAATCATTGTCATTTCAATTCTACAGTTATGGATTGCAGATGTATATAACATGGGTAGATAATTTCTGTAAGATGGTCAAGTGCACAATTTGTAAGACTAATTGTTACTCTTACAAAGTTAGACAAGTCTACGTTGGTTAAACTTAAAAACGAACAAGGTAAGTTACCATATAATTTTTTAAGCAATGAAATGCGTCTTATCTTTCTGAGAATAAAGGCCCATATCTTAATGAATACTCTATGAATACAATGTTTTTTGGATCGTTAGTTATGCCTACGTAAGCGTACCCACGTTTGCATGTGAATATTTTCCGGTACACCCACACAGGAGTTGGGCGGCGCCAACTGGACAGAACGATGGTCTGCAAGCTGTAGATGCACAGCCATCCATTCCTAGTCCATAAACTCAATACATGACGTAACACCTTAATTCTAGATATAGACTTAATTCCCATAAACTAATATCGAGTGCAAGTCAATCTGCTGCTTAGCTCTTAATCACTACACTTAATTCCAGAAAAAAAGGCGAGTGAATGACAAAGATGGATTCCACAGGTATGGCGAAAAAAAAAAAAAAAATTATTTAAAATGAGCGCTGACAGATGAAAAACACCAAAACTTGGTATAAAACACAACCACCAAGTCCCAGCCTTTATAATCCATAGGGTGTGATATTTATATGTGCGCCTTACACGGGCATTTTAGTGTTCGTTTTATACATCCACTCACGAGCATACCTCGAATTCATTATTACCGTCCTATTTAGACCATATATTTTATTATGTGTGTAACAATATTGATCAATCAGGAGTTAAAATTGACGACCACTTGACATCTACTTATATTTGCATAATAATAATTATCAGCAGACCACAAAAGCTAGAAAGGACCTGTTGACAAGCACAAACAAATAGATTCGATAACAAGTTTAAATTTTTAATCCTAAACATAACAATAACACAATCATACCAAAAGAATATGCATCACAACATTTTATTTTAGATAATCGGTTTATTGCTACCCGCAACATAATTATTTATAGTTTTATAAGCTAGACTAAAATCACTCAACACCTGAAAGTTATCCTTACGAACTTCAAACCATTTTGTATTACAGCTATTTATCATATCTAAGTATTAAATATCACATAATCATTTGCGGAATACAATCCAAACACTCCCTAAATACCAGGAGTTATGATATACATGTTGCCGCTAGGTCCTGGAATGTCAAAAGCTACAAGATACCATAAATGGGGATCACAGTTTAATGATTTTTGGTGTTGTTACGAAACATGTCGGTGTAGACATATGAAATCTTATACTTTAGCGAAAAATAAACATTTGACATTTATACACTTTTTCTGTCTTTCATCAACTTTTTTAGGGATCGAGTCATTCTCAAAATTGGGTGAATTTGACGAAGGGATTGAATTCATGCCCTGCCCCTAGTAAATGATGGCAAAGGATCAACACGAATTTGACTTTTGAAATGTTTAGCTGGAAATAGCGAGTTGAATGAAAGGTTTAATGGATTGACTATAGATAAAACGCATTATGGTTTTGTTTTACATGTTCATGTTATGGATTGACTATAGATAAAACGCATTATGGTTTTTTGTTTTACATGTTGATGTTGTAGACTATGGGCATGATTAAGGGTTTCTTTAAAAGAATTTTTCATGTAATTATGTCATATACCAAACCATCTATTACTGCAGACAACATCGTTTTAGTAAAAAAAAACTCTCTTTCTCAAACTTATCAGACAATGTACAAGGGTATAAGCATGTTACCATGCCTATAATTTGGTCAATGGTGTTCATTTGTGCACTTTTTGAACACAATTTGGGTACGTGCTCACGGCAATTTGCAAGGACTACGAAAAAACATACATTATTATTTTATATAATCCTAAATAAGTTTTCCTTATTTGGATAAGAAACATGGTTCATGTTTCATAGTGACATACAAATACAAATTCAAACCTGAACCAAATATAATTTACGGTTCTGGAAAAATAGATCCATGGAACCTTTCCTCTCATTTGAACATCACCAGAATGTAATCTTACTGATATAATCATGGAGGTTGGAGGAGTTCTCATTTTTCAGTTCACTTAATATCGGCTTAAGTCATTGTTGATTATCACTTCAAATGTTGACCTGATTAGCTGTTTGCAAAAAAAATTGCTGATTTTGCTACAAGGTTGTATTTGGCTATGTGCTAAATTTATATAGAGTCTGAGTGTTAACTGAAGTTAGTTATTAAGCATTTCGCACTGTTTCTTCACACTTCACAACAGAAAATGGATTTATTTGATATAATGATTTTCTACTCATGAACAAAACTTAGACTACGGCGAAATTGTAAAACAGAAAGAGCCAAAAACTCACAGCACTTGATTTCATACATACCTAGCGATGTGGCTCTATGCTAAAGCTATAGACGGTCTAAGTGTTAACAACACTTATACAAGCTTCCTAACTAAAGTTAGCTACAACATTAATAGGTGTTATAATGACTTCCTAAGACGACAAAAACTTAGACTAAAACGAAACTATAAAACAGAAATATCCGAAAACTCATAGCATTCGATTTCGAAATCGATTTGTCTATATGCTAAAACTATAAGCAGCCTGAGTGTTAGCAATACTAGTTCAAGCTTTCTAACTACTAATTCAATCCTAACTACAAGTCGTTTCGCATCGTTTCTTCACTCTTCTCTCTATATCAATATGTGCCATAATAAATAACTACAAACGAAACACTAACAAGAAACCGGAAAACAGAGACTACAAAAATCTAACATCATTAGGTTTCAAAAATACCAATCGATTTCACTGCAAACTGAAATTCAGCTCACAAAAACACGATCGGATCACAATCATAACATAAAACAAGCTCAATTGACCTAATATGAGCAATTCGAGTAGCAGTACCAAACAAACATCATTAGGTTTCAAAAATACCTATTGATTTCACTGCAAACTGAAATTTAGCTCGAGATGACTACGAACAGCTTACGGAAAACGATCCAATCACAGTCAACAACAAAAAAACTTGCACAATTGAACACCTACATAGCAAACCATAGCAGATATATCAGTTAAATTCATGACTAAAGCAAATTTGACCTATTAATCTATTAAAGATGTAAATACCGACGGAGTCACGGTGGTTTCGCGGTGGTGTCACGATGGTGTTGCGATTAAGTTGCGGTTGCGGTGGTGTCACGATGGTGTAGTCATCACGGTTGCGGTTGCGACTGAGTCATTGCTTTATTACTGATGGTGTTTGGGTGTTTCGATAAAGGTAATTATAAAAACCTATAATGTAACATCTATTAATGCACAGTAATATCCATCTATTATATATGTATCACCTTTTTACAGGGAAATTTTTATTTTATCTTATTATGCAACGTAACTTGCATCTCTAAAGTAAACGAGCTCACGCAACCTCTACCAATGCCATCTATATCTATGTTTATATCATGTAAACATCTTAATGTGTCAAGTCTATATCTTAATATCATTTTACCAAGTACATTATCCATTTAACATACCATTACAACGTTATACCAAAATAGACTTTATCCGTTAACGTTTATATCAAAACCCTAATTATATGTAACTAGTTGGTTACCCGCGCATAGCGGCGGTAATAGAAAATTTACTAACTCAACTCTTTACGCAATTTCCTACCCGCTTAGTAATTTCGTTTCACAACACTTTAAATGTATGTGTTCGTTGTATGTGTTCGTTTGGGTTTCCCGTAGCTTTCCTGCAACACCATAATAACATCATCCTTCTCGGTTAGCATGTTAAAGACGAAACAACTCTCGCAAGTATATAGTTTTTTAAGTATCATGGTTTATATTTAATTTAAGGGTAAAGTTGTACAACAATATAACTTAACATAAAAAACCACTAAAAATGTAAAAAAAAACTATATATACTACCTTTTTATAGGGAAAATTTTGCTTTATCTCATTATGCAACGTAACTTGCATCTCTGAAGTAAACGAGCTCACACAACCTCTACCATTGCCATCTATATCTATGTTTATATCATGTAAACATCCTAATGTGTCAAGTCTATATCTTAATATCAGTTTACTAGGTACATAATCCATTTAATGTACCATTTATAACGTTATATCAAAATAGACTTTATCTGTTAACGTTTATATCAAAATCCTAATTATATGTAATGTATACATATAAAATAAATGTGCAAGCCTTCAAACATGTGTACAAGTGTACAATGCACAACATTTGAATATCTTTTCCCTCCTAAATCAAGTTACAACTTTCTAAAGCCCAATGTACAAGTCAATAATGCAAGAAAACCAAACTAGGTCATTTTACCTCCTAAATCACTTTAGTTTCTTACTACCACTTTAACACAAGGTACAAGCACTTAATGCATGACTTCTAAACCCTAAACCTAAACCCTAAGTCATCCTAAAACCCTAATCTAAAACCCTAAACCCTAAACGAAACCCTAAAACCCTAATTTCACTTTAAACCTAAAACTAAACCCTAAACCTTAATCCTAAACCTTAAACCTTAATCCTAAACTCTAATCTTAATCCTAAACCCTAATTACCCTAATCCTAAACCCTAATACACATTTTAAAGACCAAAAACCCTAACCCGAAACCCTAAACCACCCGTCACCCTTTTTCTTTCATTTTAACCCATTTAATCAAACAAGCACCTCAAGCAAGCATCCTAGCACCACCATGACATCACTACCATGTCACAAGCAAGCAACCAAGCACCTCCATCACCTCCTTTGGCCACCAAGTTTGCATTGTCACCTTCTTGTAGCCGAACCCCCTAAACCTCCAACACCTTGCATAGCTACATTTCTAGCTCACAATACTCACCCTATAGACTTCATTAGTCATTACCCTAAAGCCACAACCCTTAGCCACCAAGAAAACTTGGGCACCAAGGGTTTTCGAACCCTATATAAGCCGAATCCAAGCAACCCTTTCAAACACACCTTAAATCTTCATCATAAACACAAATGAAGTTCTAGCCCAGCTAAGGAAGAAGTAGAAGGTCCCTAATATCATAATAGAAGCTAAGAATCAAGAGAAGGAAGGTCTTGAAGTCGTTTCTAAGCGTACGAACCCAAAAACCTCATTTCAACCCATTTTAGATCAAGTAAGCTTATAATCTTGTTCTATAAGCTCATATTCTGTTTTAGATCTTTCATAAGGTTTGTTAGATCATATATAAACTCTTGTTAAAGCCTTGAATCCTCAAACCCATGCGTTTTTGACTAAAACCCTAAAAACGACCCGTTTTGATTTTCTAGCTAACGAATCCTTTTTCTAAACTTTTTTTACGTTAAAACATCTTATTTTTGCTTATTATAATAAGCTATAACCTGCAAATATCATTTGGAACCCTAAAATAAGCTTGCTTAGCTTTTTAGACTTAATTTGCAAATATTTTCATGCAAAGAGGTATATATCATAACTTTCTGAAATTTATAACTAGAGGGGCTGAAAATATCATTTTCCTAAAGTTATAACTATAAGAACCTATCTTGCCAAGTTTCAAAGTTAAAGGTTTAAATTATATATACTTTATATATAAAGGACTAAACTTGTAAAAGTTTATAAATCGAGGGTATATATTGCCATTTTTGCAAACTTAAAAATATAAAATATAATATTTTTATATAAATTATAAAAATATATATTAATATTATAAAACTCAATTTTATTAAAACCCAATACATTTATCGCTATTAATCAACGATCGACGCATTATAAAACAATTACGTTATATAATTATCGTAATTTATCATCGACTAGCTTTGAAGAAAACTTAAATCATTTCGTATTCCGATTACTAGGGACAATTTCATGTGAGGGTTTCATTTGGGTATTTGCTTTTGACGAATTGTTGGGTTTACGATTTAAAATGCCCTGACTCCTCAAACGATACTACATGGCCTCTGGATTATGATAGCCCGAACAGTGATACAATATTTTCATAAATTAATATATCAAAGTAATACGTTAAACTTTATGAAGTTTTGAAACATAAATCATCACACTAAGACTTGACATATTACCCCAATTTGCGTGACGTAGCTGTTACTTTCACTTGATATACTTTTGTCATCAATCAGATTTTCCTTATTAAGGTGAGTTCATAGCCTCGCATTTTAAATTTTCTAATGTTTTCATAAACCCGCGAGGGGGATACATGCTATAAACCATGAATACAAGTGTTTTTCCAACTGTATGCTATCCTGATATATTATTGCCTAAGTCCTTACTTTTGCCATTAAGACCCCACTATCATGAACCGTTAATTACTTTCCGGAGTAAGCGCGAATGTTGTGAATAGATCTATTTGGGACTGAACTTCCCCGTTGGTGTACCTATACTTTCTGGTAACCAAACACGCTTCATTTGAATCACTATGCGGGTGTTTGGCAAAGGTACCCGTTGGGGCAACTTCTTGTGATTATTGATTATCTCAAGTTCTCAGTGTCATGAGCTTAAGGCAATAATACTGTTTTCCATAATAATTATACTCATTGCAATTATTACACTTATAGGTGTATAAAAACGTAACCCACTGTTATGATGACTTGTATTCAAAATGTTTACCATAAACCTATGAATTTCACTAAACCATTGTGTTGACCTTTTTAGCATGTTTATCTCAGGTAACTAAGCAACTTATGGCATGGAGTGGCACGGACTTGAAGATGGCTAAACTGTTATCATTCAAACTTTATGTTTTCATGTAGATTTTGGGACCCCTGTTTGTAAAAACTCTGATGAAATAATGAATGATAACTAAATTTTCCAAAAATGTCTTTTTACGATTCGTTTTCTATGATTATGACTGTTGTACTATGAAATAATACCCCAGATTAGCTTTCGATGCTATATATGTCAAAATGTGGGTGTTATAGATTGGTATCAAGAGCCACGGTTATAGAGAATAAGGTTAAAACCTTAACTATAACTACTTTTCTTTTTCCATCCAAGAAAGTCCTCCGTGCCACTACATCTCCCGAATAGTATGTAAAGTACATAACTATTATATTATTATATAAATAACTTATGTTATTTACCACTAGGTTGTTAACAGAGTGATGTCTTTTCCCAACCACCCTACTTCCGATATTGAGGATGCTTTGTTAGAAACAAGAAAAGTCTCGGTCACTTCCAATACTAAATTGTTCTAAGCCGTAGTTAGTCAACAAATGTAGTAAGCATGGCTCAAGGCCCATGGAAAGCCTTCCAAGGCCCGTGGCCAGTCAAACGTGTGGTATAAATACCCTCTCTATGCCTTGGAGAAGGTGTTGGTTGGTTGTATTCTTAAATTTCACTAATGCATTTTATGTTATTCACTTTCTCTCTTTTGAAAATACATCCTTCCTTCCACTTTCTCTCTCTAGTTCTTGGTTCATATATCAATGATTACAAGTATTCTACAATTGGTATCAAGAGCCATAGAGTGATTTGCTTAGTTCTTGTGTTTTTTTTGTGTTTTTTGTTCGTTTATTCCGTACGCCTTGTTCTTCTTTTCTTTTTGTTTTCAAAGCTTAGTTGTACACTAAAAGGTCATTTACCTAGGTAAAGTTGATCTAGTATCCTTGGATATAGTTGTATTTGCTTTGGATCAAAGAAAATCTAATTTTTGTTCATCTTTTGTTCTAAAAAAACCTTATAAAGTACAAATCTTGATTTTGAAATTTTGGGCTTAAAAACCAAAAAGTTGTCATTTTTAAGGTACCTATATGTTTAAGAATACTAGTTGTACAAGAAATTTTAGGAAAAAACAATCAAAAATGTGTCTTTTGTGTTTTAAAGATTTTGAGTTACGTCCGTGTGTTACACGAATTTGCAATTCTTAGTTGTACCCGAATTTGAAATTTCCTTTTGGTGTCCGAATTAGCAACTTCTGAATTGGCAATTTCCTTTTGGTGTACGAATTAGCAGCTTCCGAATTGGCAATTTCCTTTTGGTGTCCGAATTAGCAGCTTTTGAATTGTCAATTTCCTTTTGGTGTCCGAATTAGCAGCTTCCGAATTGGCAATTTCCTTTTGTTGTCCGAATTTGCAGTTTTCTTTAGGACACGAATTGGCAGTTTTCCTTTAGAACACGAATTAGCAGTCTTCCTTTAGGACACGAATTGGCAGTTTTTCTTCAAGACACGAATTGGCAATTATTCTTCAGGACACGTATCCGTAATTGTTCTTCAGGACACGAATTTGCAATTATTTCTTAAGGACACGAATTAGCAATTTTTTATTAAAGACACGAATTTGCAATCTTTCAAAGGACCCGAATTTGCAATATCACTTAATCACATGAATTTGCAACAAATACTTAAAACTCAAATTGCTTCATCAAAATTATACGGTTTATTTCTTTGACTTGTAAAATCCCGTGAAACACTCACTTGTTTTCTCGGTTTTGTCAAGAATTGTAAAATCCCGTGTAGTTTCAAGATTTAAAACACATAAAAGACAACACCATCAAACATAATTACTTTCTATCACCGCTCGATCAAACAGTAATCATTGAACATACCAATTTATCAATGACGACTCTTGCTGATAAGTCACTTCTCTCGGGTGGTGACAATAAACCACCGATACTTGAAAAACACTTGTATGACTCGTGGAAAAGCAGAATGGAACTTTATATGATGAATAGACCTCACGGTAGAATGATTCTTGCATCAGCTGGAAAAGTTCCACTTGTTTGGCCAACAATTACAGTGGATGGTGTAACCAGACCAAAGGAATATACTGAATTAACTCCCACAGAAACCATTCAAGCTGATTGTGACATCAAGCAAATAAAACCACATTATTCTACGAAGGCTTCAACTGATAATTTATGCTCTTGTAAGTCAACATCGTGTAGCCAAGGATATTTGGGAGAAAATCAGTCTGCTTATGTAAGGAACGTCGTTAACAAAGCAAGAACGAGAGTGTAAGCTGTACGCTGAATTTGATAAGTTTACATATAAGAAAAGAGAGTCGTTACACGAGTACTACTTGAGATTCACTCTGCTACTCAATGATATGAATATTTACAAGATGCCACTAAGTGCATTTCAATTTCAATACCAAGTTTCTGAACATCTTCTTGCTGAATGAGCAATTCGTTACTGATGTTAAGTTGGTCAAAGATTTGCATACTACTAATGTTGATCAGATTCATGCTCACTTGGAACAACATGAACGACATGCAAATGAAGTTCGATTGATGCATGAACGTAGCTTCGATCCTCTTGCTTTAGTTGCATCTCACCAAATGACACAGTCTCCTTATCAATCTCATCAGCACTCTTACTAGAACTCTCAAACTATCAAAAACATTTGTATGATTCGTAGAAAAGTAGAATGGAACTCTATATGATGAATAGGCCTCATGGTCGGATGATTCTTGCTTCTGTTGAAAAAGGCCCATTTGTTTGGCCAACAATTACAGTGGATGGTGTAACCAGACCAAAGGATTATACTGAATTAACTACAGCAGAAACCATTCAAGCTGATTGTGACATCAAAGCAATAAACATCATTCTCCAAGGCATTCCACCTCAAATTTATGCTCTTGTCAGTCAACATAGTGTAGCCAAGGATATTTGGGAGAAAATCCAACGGCTCATGCAAAGAACGTTGTTAACAAAGCAAGAATAAGAGTGTAAGTTGTATGATGAATTTGATAAGTTTACATACAACATAAGAGAGTTGTTACACAAGTACTACTTGAGATTCACTCTGCTACTTAATGATGTAAACATTTACAAGCTGCCACTGGAGCAATTTCAAGTCAGTAACAAGTTTCTTAATACTTTTCCTGCTGAATGGAGCAAATTCGTTACTAATGTTAAATTGGTCAAAGACTTGCATACTACCAATGTTGATCAGATTTATGCTCACTTGGAACAACATGAACAACATGCAAATGAAGTTCGTCTGATGCATGAACGCAACTCTGATCCTCTAGCTTTAGTTGCATCTCACCAAATGATACAGTTTCCTTATCAATCTCATCAGCACTCTTACAAGAATTCTCAACATCTATAATTTGTTTTACCTCATCATCCTTCACAGTATGGATCACCTTTAATCTTAATAATCCGCAATCCAATCAATCACACAAACCCCGTCATTCAATCACTATCCCCTCCAACAATTATCAAACCTGCAGTCACCACAACATTTTCTCTCTATCATCATCCATTCCTCAAACTGAATACTCTCCTACAGTCAACTAACAATTTGAATTTCCTAATTAGACTCCGGTTTGACTATACCAGTTTTCAAGCACGGTGATGATCCAATTGATGCCATCAATCATGTCATGTCATTCTTGTTTGCTGTAGTCAGTTCCCGCTATCCTACTACCAATAACCAGCTCAGGAACTCGTCAAACCCAAGGCAACAAGCTACCATTAATGATGGAAGAGTAACCGTACAACCAGTTCAGGGGAGACAAATTTCTTATGTTGCGGGTACTACAAGAACTTTCACTCCAGGAGCAAGTGGGAATAACTCGGGGAAACAAAATGATGAAGGATTAATGGGGGGGGGGGGGGGGGGAGAAGGGAGGGGGGGGGAAAGGGGGGGAAAATTTGTTTACATGTTACAACTGCAAAGGGGAAGGACACATGTCTAAACAATGCACTAAACCAAGGAGAAAACGGGATGATTCATGGTTTAAGGATAAGGTTTTGTTGGTTCAAGCTCAAGCAAGTGGTCAAATTCTACATGAGGAGGAACTAGTATTTTTGGCAGATCCAGGAATTCCAGAAGGTCAAGCCACACAGACTGTCATTACTCACAATGCTGCTTATTAAGCTGATGATTTGGATGCATATGACTCTGATTGTGATGAACTCAACACTGCCAAAGTTGCTCTCATGACGAATTTATCTCATTATTGTTCAGATGCTCTTGCTGAGGTCATCTAAATTGTTCTCTGGTATTTGGACTCTGGTTGCTCCAAGCATATGACCAGAGATCGCTCTCATCCCCCCCCGGGGGGGGGGGGGGGGGGGGGGGGGGGGGGGGGGGGGGGTGGGGGGGGGGGGCGCTCACCAATTTCGTCATATAAGTTTTTTAGGTATAGTGTTAAATTCAATGATCACGTGGAAAAGATTAGGTTTATGGTGAATAACAGATTGGGAAATGTTACGATATCAATGGTTTACTACGTGGAAGGACTTGTAACACAACGATTCTCCCGTTGGGCAATTTTTGTATTTGAACCTTGAAGTTGCATTTCGTCAATACACCTGCTTTATTTGTAATTTAGAAGGTATTGATGTATTGACTGGATCTCGAGGAAACAATCTGTACACTCTGTCTCTTAGAGATATGATGGCGTCCTCTCCCATATGTCTCTTGTCAAAGGCCTCAAAGACTAAGTCCTAGCTATGTCATCGACGTCTGTCTCATCTGAACTTTGGTGCAATTAACCACTTAGCTAGACACAGTCTTGTTTGTGGTCTCTCTAAGCTTAAATTTGAAAAGGACCATTTGTGTTCTGCTTGTGCAATGGCTAAAAGCAAGAAGAAACCCCCACAAACCTAAATCTGAAGACACCAACCAAGAAAAACTCTATCTTTTGCACATGGATCTTTGTGGACCAATGCGTGTCGCCAGTGTTAATGGAAAGAAGTACATCCTCTTTATTGTCGATGATTACTCTCGATTCACATAGGTTAAGTTCTTAAGGTCAAAAGATGAAGCTCTAGATTTCATTATCAAGTTTCTCAAGATGATCCAAGTGCGGCTTTAAGTGATTGTCTAAAGAATCAGAACAGATAATGGAACTGAATTTGTTAATCAAACTTTACGTGAATATTATGAGAAGACTGGTATCTCTCATGAAACATCTGTTGCTCACTCTCCACAGCAAAACGGTGTCGTTGAAAGACGTAATCGTGCACTAATTGAAGCTGCCCGCACAATGTTGATTTATGCAAAAGCTCCGTTATTTTTATGGGCAAAAGCAGTTGATACCGCATGTTACACCCAAAATCGTTCTATCATACGCCTTCGTCACGGCAAAACACCATATGAGCTTTTACATGACAAACCTCCCGACCTATCATTTTTCCATGTATTTGGTGCACTCTGCTAGCTGACAAATGATAGTGAGAATTTGGGTAAGTTACAGCCGAAGGCTGATATTGGTATTTTCATTGGTTATGCACCCACAAAGAAAGCATTTTGAATTTACAACCGACGTACCAGACGAATCATTGAGATAATTCATGTAGACTTTGATGAGCCGACTGTGATGGCTTCTGAACAAAGCAGTTTAGGACCCGCACTTCATGAAATGACTCCTGCAATAATCAGTTTAGGACTCGTGCCAAACCATACTCCTTCAACACCGCCTGTACCACCTTCACGAACTAACTGGGATATTCTGTTTCAACCGATGTTTGATGAATTACTCACTCCTCTACCCAGTGTTGATTTACCAGCCCCTGAAGACATTGCTCCAGTTATTGAAGTAGAAGCTCCAGTTCCCGCTGTATCAACCAGTTCACCTTCCTCAACAACAGTTGACCAAGATGCACCATCACCAAGTAACTCTCAAACAACACCCGAAACTCAACCTCCCGTCATTCCTAACGATGTTGAAGAAAACAATCATGATATTGAAGTTGCACATATGGGTAATGATCCTTACTTTGGTGTCCTAATTTAAGAAGTTCTTTCTGATCAATCTTCATCTTTAGATTCTATTCATACAATTGTGCATCCCGATCACCAAATTTCTAAACATAATAGCAAATGGACTAAGGATCACCCACTTTAAAATATAATCGGTGCTCTCGAAAGACCAGTTTCCACAAGGCTGCAGTTACATGAGCAAACTATGTTCTGTTACTATGATGTTGTCCTTACTGCTGTTGAACCCAAGACGTATAAAGATGCTTTGACTCAATCCTGCTGGATCGAAGCAATGCAAGAAGAGCTCAATGATTTTGAACGCCTTGAAGTATGGGAGCTCGTACCCCGACCAGATAAAGTTATGGTTATTACTTTGAAGTGGATCTACAAAGTGAAGCTAGATGAACTAGGAGGTATTCTAAAGAACAAGGCTCGATTAGTGGCTCGTGGTTACCTTCAAGAAGAGGGTATTGATTTTGAAGAGTCTTTTGCTCCGGTTGCAAGATTAGAGGCTATAAGGATTTTTCTAGCGTTTGCCGCTCACATGAACATGGTCGTCTATCAAATGGACGTAAAGACTGCATTTCTGAATGGTAATCTGCGGGAAGAGGTTTATGTTAGCCAGTCGGACAGGTTTGTTGATCCATATAACTTGAATCACGTGTACAAGCTAAAGAAAGCTCTTTATGGGTTGAAACAAGCTCCACGCGCGTGGTATGACATGTTGTCTTCGTTCCTGATATCCCAAGACTTCTCCAAAGGCTCAGTGGATCCTACTCTGTTCATCCGTAAGGAAGGCAAGGAATTACTTCTGGTACAAGTATATGTCGATGATATTATCTTTGCTGCATCTACACCTGAACTTTGTGACCTATTTGTTAAAATCATGTGTTCAAAATTTAAGATGTCAATGATGGGAAAAATCTCATTTTTCTTAGGACTATAGATTTTTCAAAATCCCAGAGGCATCTTTATTAACCAGTCAAAATATGCCCTTGAATCTTTAAAGAAATACGATTTTGATTCTTGTGACCCAGTGGATACTCCCATGGTGGAGAAATCCAAACTGGATGAGGATAAAGAAGGGAAAGTTGTTGATCCGTCACACTATCGTGGCATGATTGGCACCCTCCTTTATCTTACAGCTAGTAGACCTGACCTACAATTTGCTATATGCATGTGTACTCGGTATCAGGCTCGGCCTACCGAAAAGTACTTACATGCGGTTAAAAGGATCTTTCGATATATAAGAGGAACCGTTAATCGAGGTCTATGGTATCTGAAGGATTCCTCGATTGCTCTAATAGCATTTGCAGATGCGGATCATGCTGGTTGTCAAGATACACGCCGTAGCACATCTGGTAGTATGCAGTTTCTGGGAGATAGACTTGTTAGCTGGTCATCAAAAAGGCAGAAAAGCGCTACGATATCCAGTACGGAAGCTGAATATATTGCTATGTCAGGATGTTGTGCTCAAATTCTTTGGATGAGATCATAGCTTACCAACTATGGCCTTGGATTCAATAAAATTCCAATGTACTGTGATAACAAAAGCGCTATTGCTTTAAGCTGCAACAATGTTCAACATTCCAGGTCGAAGCATATAGACATCAAATTTCACTTTATCAAGGAGCATGTTGAGAAGGGTGTGATCGAACTTTACTTTGTTAACATGGAGTATCAACTAGCGGACATCTTCACTAAACCCCTATGCAGAATAAGGGAAAAAAAGAAAAAAAAAAAAAAATTTTTTTATTGAATTTCTTATCAACAAGCTGGGAATGCAAAGTTTTACGCCGGATTATTCTGAAACAATTGACAGATGAAGTTGAGAATAGTGGTGGTACCTTATTCAAATATCCTGTATTCATAAGTTATACACTAAAACCCAAAAACAAAAAGATTTTCTTTTTCAAAAAAAAATTATAAAATCAAAATTCAAAAATTAAAAACTCATAAACCCAAGAAAAAACTAAAAAATCAAAAATATAAAAAGAGGTAATAATGGCATGTCTTCTGAAAATCAATAACATTTACATTGGGAGAAGACATTGTTCTGATAACAACCTAGTTTGTAAATAACATAAGTTATTTATGTAATAGTATAATAGATATGTATATTTACATACTTGTTCCGGAATGTAGTGGCACGGAGGACTTTGATGGCTAGAAAAGAAATGTGGTTATAGTTAAGGTTTTGACCTTGTTCTCTATAACCATGGCGCTGATACCAATCTGTAACACCCCCATTTTTACAATATAGCAGCGGAAGCTAATCTGGGGTATTACTTCATGGATACAACAATCATAATCATAGAAAACAACTTTAAAAGAGACGTTGTTGGAAAAATTTAGTTATCATTCATTATAATCAGAGTTTTTACAAAATGCAGGTCCCAAAATCTAAAACATTATGTTTGAATGATAACAGTTCAGCCATCTTCGAGTCCATGCCACTCCGTACCGCAACTTGCTCAATTACCTGAGATAAACATGCTAAAAAGGGTCAACACAAAGGTTGAGTGAAATTCATAGGTTTGAAATGTAATAGTTGAATACAAGTTATAGTGGAAATACTGGTATTGCAGGGACAATCATCATGGGGAACATTATTTATTGCATCTAAGCTCATGACATCAATACATTAACAGGGAAATCACCGTAGTGATATTGGTTAGGGACAGATGTCCCCGTGGAAAAGGTAACTTGCCAAGGTTACCTATTAGGACAAATATAGTGCGTTTGGCTACCCCAAGCATGGGTATACAAACGGGAGCCGTCACCCCCAATAGATCTATTCACAATATTCGCGTTCACTCGCAATGCAAGTAATTAATGATTCATGATATGGAAATAATGGCACTAGAAGCTACTTAGGCAATAATATATCTGGGTAGCATACATTTAGAAAACACTTGCATTCATGGTTTATATCAGGTATCACAGGTTTATAAAGTATTCAAAAGATTGAAATATGGGGTTATGAATTCATTAAGCATTTGAAAAGTAATCACATTGTTATAAGATAAACGAGTATGTAAAAGAGTTTGTAACAAGCATGTATCCCCCTCGCGGGTTTATAAAACATGTAAATAAGTAAAGGCGAGGTTATGAACTTCACATAACAGAATAGTGTATAGTTGAAAAATATAGTTTATAGCATGTATCCCCCTCGCGGGTTTATAAAGCATTCAAAAGATTGAAAAGCGAGGTTATGAACTCACCTGGTAGGTAGATGTAATAAATATTCTGAAATGAAAGCATTGTACTCTAGAACTTTGGTCAGAGAGTCTAATTTTGTTATGAGTTGGATTGGAAATTTTAGAATTATTGTTATCACCGTTCGGGGCCATCATATTCAGAAGTCATTTCAGTAACGTTTGAGGAGCTAGGGCACTGTAAATCGTAAACCCAACAACTCAGTCAGAAAGTAATACTAAGATGAAACTCTTAATGTGAAGTCCTAGTTTGTGATACATAATAATCAGTTTTAAGCGTTTAATCAATATCTGGAAATGTTAGCACGAGATGCGTAATTAATGTTAGGTCTTGTAGGTTTTAAACATGATTTTATACTTTTCAAAATGTTACATTTTAGGACCCTTGCAGTTGAAAAGTGCAGAATTTACCTTGGAGTTTCGATTTTTACAGCTTTGTCCTTCAAATTTAAAAGATATACCAAAGTAAATCATTGTACTTTGGAAAGTACATATATAGACACTTATAGTTATAAACTCTTGAGAAAATGACAGTTTCGCCCCTTTAGTTACTAAGTTTAAGAAAGTTACGATTATATACCATTGCATGGATAATATTTAAGAAACATGTCCAAATTGCCATGGCTCAATCTTTATTTTAACGTTTCAATTGACATTTAGAAGTTATAATAAACTTAAAATTTGAAGATTTAACGTAACTCAAAAGTTTAGAATAACGATTCGTTAAGCTAGAAAGCAAAACGAGTCAAATTAGGGTTTCAAAACGTAAAACGTGTGGGTTTTTAGATAAATTTCTCATTAAATCAATAAGTGGTTATTTTAAAATTAGTTAAGCTTGCTTGGTTTGATTCAACAATATTTAGAACCATGATAAACATTTAGTTTTAAGAAAAAACAATAAAATTGGGGTTTCGGGTGTACGGTTGTGGATCAAAATTGGAATTGAGTCATGAATTGAGTTATGAAACTTTACATGAGTTTATTTAGGATCATATAAACATGATAGATGTAGGAGAAGGAAGTAGAACATCAGAACTGGGTTTGAGCTTTATAGTCTGAAACAGGTCAAAATTTGGTTTTTTAGCTTAGTACGCCTAGAATAACGACTCCCGGGCTTCTTTTCTTGGTTTCTTTTGATTCATTTCCATTCTTGGGACTTCTTAGGATCTCTTTGAGCAAAGGATTGCTGCTATGATGGGTTATAGAGGAGGAAGTGGGGGATGCTTTGAAATGAAAGGTTTAGGGTCCTATTTATAGTGTTAGCAACCTTAGAGGCCAAGAAACATTGGTAACCAGGTTAGGACACATGGGGGTGATGTGGATAGTCTAGGGGATGAGTAAGGAAGGCTATGGTGCAAGGTGGAAGCTTATGAAGGTGGTTTTGGGTGTTGTGGTGGCCGCGACTGAAGTAAGCCAACAGGGCCATCATATGGCTTCATTTGAGACCAAGAAATGGTCATAACAGGTGGGTATAATGCTTAGGAACATAGAGGTGCTTGTCATTGAGGTACTTTTGTGCAAATGAGAGTTTAAAATGGGTAATCTTGTAAGAAAAGGGTTCACGGTTCACATAGGGTTCGATTAGGGTTTCTTAGTGTTTTCAAGCTTATATTTCGTGTGTTCTTGGTTAGAAATGATTAGTTACTGATCCTATGACATATATTAAGGATTATAATCAAGAGATGGTAAGTTGTTTGGGTTAAAAATGGGTCGATAATGAACAAATAAGCCGCGGGTTCCATTTTATGGCACGTAATGGGTTATTAGGGTATTCAAGCTTCTAATTCTTATACATTGCCAATTTAATGATAGATGATGGATTATAAACTCATTTTATGAGTTTATAATGACACTTGTTTGATTGTTCAAGATTAAAATGGTTAGAAACTAGTAAACGAGTCAAAAGTTCTAATTAGGGCACAATTAGGGTTTTCTAGATTTATTTCTTGTACACTGTTGTTAATATGGTGAAATGATGATGTAATGTGGTTGAAAATGTTGTAATTAATGTTATTAAAACTTATTTGAGTATTGGTTTAGGTTTATAATGGATAAAAACGAAGAAACGGGTCATGGTTTAGAAACTAGCTCGGTTTTAGGGTTTCTGAGTTTTATATTAGGGTTTTAAGAGTAAAAATGTGTATGAAAGCTTATGAATAGAATAATTAGGGTTTACACATTATATATTGAGTGTAGTAGCTTGCACAAGAGTGGTGGTGAAGAAACTGGAATGAAAACGGAGGTAAAACGGCTATTTTAGATATCGTGCTTAATGACTTATACATTGTGCTTTGAAAACTTGTACTTGACTTGGAGGGAGTTTATATTTCAAATGAAATGTTATATTACTTGTACATATGCTTTAGTAGCTTGTACATTCACTTTAGATATTAAATCTTCATGGAATTAGGGTTTAGAGGTATACGATAACGGTTTAAAGCCCGTTTTGATATAACGTTGCGAATGGTACATTATAGGAATAATGTACTTTGTAATAAGGATATGATGATATTGACTTGACATATTGTGATGTTTGCTTGACATATATGAAGACAGGATTGCCATAGATAGGTTGCGTGAGCTCGTCTACTTTAGTTATGTAAGTTACATGACATACTGAGATATTGACAATGCAAGTAATGTAATAAAGCGAAAAATTTCCCCGTATAATTGTGATAATAGTAAAATAGGTTTTGCATTTGATGAAAATTCTTGGGTTGTTATAGTCTCCACCCCTTACAGAAATCTCGTCCCGAGATTTAGTTGAAAGTTGTAGTGAATAGATGTAGGTACTGGGCATGAATTTAATTTTTATGTTAGGCTAATCAAGGTCACAAGTCCACGTGTGTGATGCATTTATAATTATGTTGCGCACCATAATTATAATTACCTCCTTTCACACGTCTACTTATTTTCAAGATCACACCTCTTGATGACAGCCAATAGAATTTCTTCAGATCCTGATAGAACCTGGGTGGATGAAATACTTTGATTTATGAGACATGTAGGTTATGGGCCTACCACGCTTCTGCTGCGCTACTCTGATCGTAAAGAATCGCTATTCATTAACCTTTAAACATCGAATAAGAATGCTATCACAAGTCTTTGTCAAAATTTTCATACCTAGTGGTATTGAAATCATTTGACATTGTATAGATTCTTGTGTGTTTCCTTGTTATTATGTTGCAGAATATAACAGAGAATTTTAGAATACGGAGATCATGGAATGAGTGATGTCAAGGAATGATTATGAATTTGTAAGAGAGTTGCTAATCACGTGATATACAGATTTTGAAATGAACAAATATTGATGGTAATAATGATAATGATTAAGGAATTGTTTGTACAAACGGATTGAAAGAAACTTGTTTGTACGTATGTTATATACTTAAGCCTACTTATTTATAATTTGTCACTTACAAAAAGAAGCGTTCAACTCCTTGTAACTGAGAATTTATAAATTCATTGTTTGGAGATTTATAATTTCCTTATTCAAATGAAGAAGTGACCTAATTCATTTTAATAAGATGATCATAAATCGTCTTGCCTAAGCATAAAAACATGATATGGTAATGTGTAGAAAATGAATTGTTAGATAATACTGAGATGTTGATTGTACTGATGCCCTTATAATCAAGGATGATAATTTATGTTGCAAAGGTACGAGGAGAGTATTCAGAGTTTGAACATAATAGAATTGACAAATAATATCTAATTTTGATATCACCAGATAACAAGATGTAACGGAATCATCACTTTATTATTTCATGGATAACTTTACATATCTTACATCA
The DNA here is from genome assembly GCA_026074375.1 of Tanacetum coccineum. Lineage (NCBI taxonomy): Eukaryota > Viridiplantae > Streptophyta > Magnoliopsida > Asterales > Asteraceae > Tanacetum > Tanacetum coccineum. Next base: position 32,700 of record BQNB010017498.1, read on the forward strand.
CCGAAACTCTAAGAGTATTGATACTTATGCTACGTGTCTTGGGGTAGGATTCTAGATAAAATAATGAATGACAAGGATTGTAGCTTGGTGTTTGGGGTTTATGAAGTGGGTTTCAGATGATCCTTCATATGTAACTGGTGGCGAACCTAAGTATCCTCAAGAGTTGTTTTCAACGGTTGATCTTTTGTCTTTGCAGTTTCTGGTCAGATGACCCACTTTGTTGCAAGTCTGACACTTGACAGTGCAAACTCCTGTGTGATGTAGGGTGCATCTTGTACATAAAGGAAGGTTTCCATGGTATTTTTTGGGAGGATAAGTCCTAACAGGTTCTTGTCTTCTATTTTGCTGGTGATGGTAATCATTGTTGCGGTTGTTATTGTTATGGTTATCTGGGTAGTTATTTTTGTTGATGTGATTGTTGGAGTGGTTATTGTTGTTGGGATCATTGGGGTAGTTGTCTTTGTCACGATTATTGGAATAGTTGTTGTTGTTGGTGGTGTTCCTTCTATCAACAAACTTTCGTTTGTGATTATTGGTTTCTTGCACAGAATTATGCTTTATTATTTGGTCCATTAGTCTGTGAGCTATGTTGAGTATTATTTTTCTTTAATGTTTGGGGCTATCCCCGAGAATGCTTCCATAAGTTTATCAGATTTGGCAACCATGTTTGGGACAATAAGACTCAACTTCCGAAATCTTCTAATGTAAGTCTTGAGATCATCTCCTTTCACAACCAAGTTGTAAAATTCGTCTTCCATTTTCTTGACTTCAGTTCGAGGGCAATACTTATTGGTCAAGAGCCTTTTCAATTCGGTCCAGGTGATCTTATTGGCTTGTTCTATTCCGATAGGTTGGGCGTATGCATTCCACCAAGACAATGCATCATTGGTTAGAGTACCAGTAGCAAATGTCACTCTGTCTTCCTCGGCACACTTGCTACAAGAAAATACTGATTCGGTACGTTTAAACCAGCGGATGAGGTCAATAGCTCTTTCCATGCCATTGAAGTAGAAAGGTTGACAGTTTATGAATTCTTTGTAGTTTCCTCTTTTTGCTACAGGAATTTCTCTGGGTCCAGTGTTCCTATTAGGATTGTCGGCATTTTCCATGGCAGCAACTTGTGCTTCCAGGGCTGCAGAAATATCAGCAATCAGTTGCCGGATAGCATCCTGAGTCATAGCTGGTGTTGCAGATGTGATGACTTTTGGGAGGCATTTCTATCAACATAGACATACACAAAATGAGAATAAATGATATAGTCATATCACATGTTACAGGTTATGAAATTAAAAAGAATGTGATCATTCTATTGATATTTAAGAATCAAAGATTTTTTTTGAATTTAAGACTTCAAGTGATAGATACAGGAAATAATGGAATGGAGTGATCAACAAAAGGCTAATGTTCTCAGGATGGTGAAAACCTTCTTGTGGAATTAGAAAAAGATGTTTCCTGTGAGGCCGGGACATAGTTTAAATGTTCGTGGAGGAAAAATCTTCCTCAGTATCTGAAGTTAAAGTGGCTGGGAGAGACATGTTCTGTTAACAAACTAGTTGTAATAATCATAAGTTATTTATGGTACAATATAGTTAATAGTTATGTATCTTTACATACTGATCTGGAATGTAGTGGCACGGAGGACTTTGATGGCTAGAAAAGAAATGTAAATGTGGTTATAAGTTAAGGTTTTAAAACCTTGTTCTCTATAACCATGCGCTGATACATCTTTAACACCCCATTTTTACTTATAGCAGCGAAAGCTAATCTGGGTATTACTTCTGGATAAACAAATCAAAATCATAGAAAACGACTCAAGTGACGTTGTTCTAAAGATACGTTATCATTCATTTTAAAATCAGAGTTTTACAAAGGCAGGTCACTAAAAATCTACGTTACATATAATGTGAATGATAACAAGTTTTTAGCATCTTCAAGTCATCGCCACTCCATGCCATAGTTGTCAATTTCTGGGATAAACATGCATAAAAAGAAGGGTCAACACAAAGGTTGAGTGAAATTCATAGGTTTGATATGTAATAGTTGAATACAAGTTATCATAATTGGAAATATTGGTATTGCAGGGATTTCAATTATCATGGAGTACATTTATTATCATCTAGCGAACAGTATTATCATGAAGAACAGTATTATCATGGAGAACAGTATTATCATGGAGAACAGTATTATCACCTTAAACTCATGAATCACATAAAAAGATATTAAAGAGATATTGGGAGATAATACCCAAAGAGATATTAAAGAGATATCGGGAGATACTACACAAAGAGATATTTAATAAGAGGATATTAGGAGATTTACTACCCATAATAATATTAGAGATATTTGGGAGATACATACACAAATAGATATAAAGAGATATTAGAGATTCTAACCCAATTAGATATTAAAGAGAATTAGGAGATACTAACCAAATAGAGTCATTTTCACTATTTTTTTTTTTTTTCTTAGGCAATAATATATCAGGATAGCATATAGTTTAAAAACACTTGCATTTCATGGTTATATAGTATATCACATGTTTATAAAGTATGTGAGGTTATAAAATCTCATTAAGTCTTTGAAAAAGTATTCTCATTGTTATAAGATAATTCAGTATGTAAAAGAGTTTGTAACAAGCTTTTCCCCCCCCCCCCCCCCCCCCCCCCCCCCCCCCCCCCCCCCCCCCCCCCCCCCCTGGCGGTTTATAAAATATGTAAATAAGTAAAAGCGAGGCTATGAACTTCACCTGATAGGTAGATGTAATATATATTCCAAAATGAAGCTGCTCGACCTTTATCACAATCTTACAGGGTAGGTTGATATAGCAAATGGATAGTCAACAACCAAGTCACGCAACCGAGAGTAAATATGTCAAGTTCATTAGGACGAATTGTACTTTATGAACTTTCTGTTGATAGAGTTATGAGTTGTTTGGAAAGTTTGGATTATTTATCTACCGTTCAGGCCATCATTATTAAGGAAGTCATTCAGTAAATGCTTGAGAGCTATGGCACTCTGTAAATCATTAAACCCAACAACTCAATCTGAATGTATAATACCTAGATGAACCTCTTAATATGAAGCTCCTAGTATTTGGTACGATGTAGATCGGAACAATGATCGGTTTTAAGCGTTTGATCCTTATCTGAAATGTAAGACACGGACAAGCGTTTAATTAAGTTATGAATATGGCAATGTTTTGAACATGTATTTATACTTTTTAAAAATGTTACATTTTAGACCATTGAGAATGAAAAGTGGCAAAATATACCCTTGAAGTTTGCACTTTTACGAGTTTGGTCTTCAGTTTAAAAGAATTTACAAAGTAACTTGTACTTTGGAAAGTGACTAATAGACCCCCCTATAGTTATAACTTTGATAAAATGACATATTCAGCCCTTCTAGTTATTAATTTCAGAAAGTTATGATATATGCATGGAATACATTTGCAAAAAAGTCCGAATTGCCATGCATGCTTATTTTAACATTCCAAAAGTCATTTGCAGGTTATAGCTTATTAATATAAGCTAAAATATGAATGTTTAACATAGCAAAAGTTTAAAATAACGATTCGTTAAGCTAGGAAGCAAAACTGGTCAAATTAGGGTTTCAAAACGTTAAAACGCGCGGTTAAGTTAAACATACTTAATAATCAATAAAGTGGTTATTTTAAAATTAATTAAGCATGTTAGGATAGATTATAACAAAATTTAACCATTATAACATTTAGTTTTAAGAAAAACATAAAATTAGGGTTTTGGATCAAAATGGAAAATGAGCATGAATTGAGTTATGAAACTTTAACAAGAGTTTATTTAAGATCATATGAACATTATAAGAGTGTAGGAGTAGAAGTGGAACATCCAGAACCTAGGTTTGATCTTATAGCTTGGAAATGGGTCAAAATGGGGACTTTTAGCTTCGTACGCCTAGAATAACGACTCCCGGGCTTCTTTTTTCGGTTTCTTTTGCTTCACTTATATTATTGAGACTTCTTAGAACCTCTTAGGATCTTATTAGAGCAAAGCATTGCTGCTATTAAGAGTTATAGAGGAGGAAGTGGGGGATGAGTAGAAATGAAGGCATAACACCCCTATTTATACCTATTTTGGAACTTGGTGACTAAGGGTGCTTAGATACCAGGTTAGGACAGGTGGGGGTGATGTGAAGAAGCTATGGGATGAGTAAGGAAGGCTAGAATGCAAGGTGGAAGGTTATGGAGGTGGTTTTGGGTGTTATGGTGGTCGCGGCTGAAATAAGCCAACAAGGTGGTGATGTGGCCATTTTAGCAACCATGGAATGTTTTATACTTGCTTGTAAGCTAATATGGGAAGTAAGGAGGTGAGTCATGAGGTGCTTGTTTGCAAAAGAAAGCTTAAAATGGGTTAATTTGCAAGAAAAGGGGTCATGAGTTCAAGTGAAGTGGGTTAGGGCTCGGATTGAGTTTTTGAGCTTATAATTCGTGTACATTGATGATGTAATGATAGATTAATGTTTTTAGGACTTGTATTAAGGGTTTACAACAGTATTTGGTTTGTGGTTCGGGTTTAAAATGGGCGAAAACAAGTAAACGGGTCCAAAGTCAAATTATGGCACGTTTAGGGTTTCTTGGATTTATTTCGTGTATAATTGAGATGAAATGATGAAAAGATGATTTTATATGATTAGTAATGTTGTAAAATAAGTTATTTCAACTTATTTGAGTGTTGATTTAGGTTTATGATGGATAAAAACAAAGAAACGGGTCATGGGTTACTATTTAGCTCGGGTTTCATTTCATGAAATATTATGAAATGAGGATGATTATGGAATGTAAATGAAGTATATAACTTGCTTGTAACTTATTACTTGATAGATTGTCCAAGATTGTTTAGGAAACAGAGGTGAATCGCTATTTTAGAGTTGGGCATTAATGACTTGTACATTTTGCTTTAAAGGGATTTGTACTTTATTTGGGGAGGGAAAGTATATTCAAAATGTGATGTTATAGTATTTGTAATATGCATTAGTAGCTTGTAAGTTCACCTTTAGATATTAACCCTTCATGGAATTAGGGTTTAGAGGTATACGATAACGGTTTAAAGCCCGTATTGATATAACGTTGCGAATGGTATATTATATGAGTAATGTACTTTGTAATAATGATATTAAGATATTTACTTGACATGTTATGATGTTTTCTTGACATATATGAAGATAGGATTTGCTTAGGCTAGGTTGCGTGTGCCTCGTCCTACTTTAGTTATGCAAGTTACATTGCATATTGAGATATTGGCAATGCAAGTAATGTAATAAAGCGAAAAATTTCCTGTAGATTTATGATCATAATAAAATAGGTTAATTTTGTATTTGATGAAAATTCTTGGGTTGTTATAGTTGTCCTCTTGAAACCCATTCTTAGGCAATCTTCCTGTCAACTAGGAGTTAGGTTTTGCCTTCATTTAAAACTATTCTTTAAGGGCTTTAGTCACGTCCTTTAGAGACTCTTAACTAACTTTTGCTTAAGCCTTTCGTAAGCGGTTCCGAAAATTGTTTATAAATTGACTTTACGTAGTCAATCGTGATACACTCTATTGAGAGTAGTTGTTCGCAGCACATATCTCCGTCTATGATTTATATGTCTCGAACTTACCGTTTTACATGTGATATGGCTCTGTCAAATTTCAATTGATATACACTTTATAAACATGACCACGTTACCGATTTACACCATCTTGGTATGTCTTTTACGAATTAACGTAAATATCCCGCATATTCTATAAATTTATCTTAAATGATAAATTCAGATTTCATCATAGATTTAGCTATAAGCGTCTGTTTGAAATACTTTCAAGATTTCTAAGACATAGCTTTCCACTTAGCGTAAGTACATCCGCTCTAGTGGATCTAGATTCTTTTAAGTAAGAATCCAAATTTGCATTACTCTATCATTTGATAGCAGTCGGATATCTTCCATAATGCAATTTCATAAGTATCATCGTACTTGTGTAATACTATTCAAATGAACATCACTTGAATTACTGGTATACTTGACCTGGTTATAAATTCAAGTCACACACGTCATTACACACATAAGATGCCCAATATTCTTTGAGTATTCAAAATGGGCAACACCTTTAGATTAAAAGATGTCATTGAATTCTAGCTAGGCCGGAATCCCCCACATTGAACCTCTCAAGAATATTGTCCTTATAATGTTTTTGACTTCAAAACAAATCCATATTGGTTCACGTGACCTTAGTTCCAAGAACCATATTTAACAACTAATGAAGTTCATGTCAATCTTGACTCCAACATATCATTAGTGGATTTGTTTATCTTCTTATCACTTCTAGTGATAATTATACCATCTATGTATAAACACAGGAGTACATATATACCATCGATCACAAATACATCCATTAATTTCAAATCCACATTCTTACATGATATGGTGAACATTGATGTCCTTGTTTGGAAGCTTCCCTTAAACCATATAATGACTTAACAAGCCTACAAACTTTACTCTCTAGTCTCGGAGCCATGAAACCCTCAAGCTGGTTCATGTATAGTACTTTTTCTAAATTCCCGTTTAGAAATGTCATTTTCACATCCATTTGATTAACTTCCCAATTTCTTAATACGGCAATAGCAAGTATCATCTTAATTGGGGTTATTCGCGTAGAATAAGTATCAAAGTAATACAGACCTTCTTGTTGTCTAAATCCTTTGATTGCCAATCTTGCTTTGTACTTGTCAATGGTGCCATCGGCTTTCATCTTCTTCTTGAAGATCCATTTATAACCTAGTGGTTTACAACCCAAAAGTAAACCCACGAGCTCCCAAGCATGTTTTTGTAAAATAGAATCTATTTCACTTATAATGGCTTCTTCCCTTGAGCCATTCCGAGGAAGTTACCGCTTCTCGATAAGAAGTAGGTTCATTTTCAACCATAAAAGAAACAAAATCGGGTCCAAACAATTTCTCGGTTCTTGCCCTTTTGCATCTTCTAGGTTCAACCTCTTCTTCCTTGGGTTGATCTTGTCTCTCATCTTGGAGATCATTATCATCCCGTTGTCTCTGTCCCCGGCGACGGCGCCAAAAATTTGATTCGTTAAAATCAACACACGTATTTAATAAAATATAATATAATATGATAGAAAATTACCAAACTACCTTGTGTGCAAATGTACGAAAGGAAAATCTTCACAAATATATATATATTATAATACGTATATTAACCGGAAAGTATGATTCCCGGGTCGTTATTCCCTAACGATTTGTGAAACGTTTGTTGTTCGGACAATGATTTGAATTGGAAACAAAGATTGATTTGATTATCTATTTATACAAATTAAAAACAATTAAAATAAATAAATGATAACAATTAAGCACGAAAACAAATAACGGAAAATTAAACTTTAACTAAAAATGCAAAACGGGAACCCTAAACGGCAGTTAAAAACCCTAAATTTCCAAAATTAACCCTAAGATTAAATTTTCTCTTTTAATAGACTTTAATTGACTAAAAAGTAAGTTTAAAGAAAACTAGAATAAAAACGGAATTAAAATGAGCTTAGAAACACGAAAAAAGTGAACGGGAACGAATCACGTTCTTTAAAAATCGAAATTTTGCAATTTTGACCCTACGGAAGTAAAACTAAATTTCCTAGATAAAAATTGATAAAAGAAACTTTTAGAAAAAAGAAAATTATTTTTTTTTGTATTTTTTATGAATTTTTAAAGTTTTAAACTAAATTAAATGTTTAAAAATAACAAACAATAATGAAAAATTACAAAAAATTCCCAAAAAGTCCTAAAAGTGATGAGAATCCAAGGAAAAATAAGCTTGTGGTCACAGCTTAACGAATAAGCTACGAAATAAGCTTAAACAACTTATTAAGCTTAAAAGGGAAAAATGAGTACAAATATTTAATTTTGTATTCCTATAACGAAAAAGACCCTAGGGCACGATGGTAGTGAGGTGTGGTGTGTGTTGTTATAAAAGGGTTGAGGGTGTTGAGGTCGAGGGTTCGAGTCTCGCTCACCCCCGATTTCCACCTTCCCTTTTTTTTATTTTTGAAAACTTATAAAAGAAAAGTTGAAAATAAGCACTTTTAATAATAGAAACTTTTTATGAAAAGCCCTAAATAAGCTATGAAACAGCTTAAAACATGACAGAAACACTTAACTTTTATTTTTGGAGTTTTTCTTAAACTAAAATAAGTGGAGGACCAAAATAAGCTTAAATTTAAGACTAAATATGCTATTAATATGCTAAACCTAAGCTAATGAGCTAAACAGAACTAAAAATAAGCAAGCAATAAGCTAGAAGACTAAATAAGCTCTTTTAGTAAAACTAATAACCAAACAGGCCCTTAGAAGCAACTTTGAGCTTAATTTACTATGAGCTAATGGAAACTTATGGCTTAAAACTTATCAACTTCTTAAAAACTCATAATAACAAGCTTCTTGAGCAGCAACCAAAAATATTTGAAAAACCAAATGAACACTTAAAAAGTATAAAAGAAAGTCTACAGGCTATTGTTTTTTGGTAATTTTGGGTTTTTATGAAAAAGCTACAATTCTACCCTACTGACATAATAAGCTGAAAAACTAATTTAAGCTAACCTATTAAACTAATTGAGGTAAAATATAAGCTAAGTCTTAGAAGTAATAAGCTATAAAATCTAAATAAGCACTAATGGAAACAATGAAACCAAACAGTCTTTACAAGGATCTTTGAGCTTATTTTTAGATAAGCTCTTGGATCCTTATGGGAAATGACTACATTTAGTGGTTGGATTCTATAAAATAACATAGATCTAGTCTCGTGGTTTTCCCTTGTCATTTTTGAGTTCTTGGATCTTGTTTAGAAGACTCTGGATATCCTCAATGATTATTTCTAGAGATGAACATTATAACAAGTATCTGACTCATCAGGTTTCTCGAGGACTGGTTTACTTCCCAGTGGTCGCCGTATGATCCATAATAAGTTATCTAACTTTGCGAAGATAGATTTATCAAAGAAATAGTCTGGTGGTGGTGTAGTTGACCTAACCGGTGATGAAGATCCTACTAATGAAGATGAAGATATAGGTGTTTCAGTGTCTTTAGGTGTTGAAATATTTTTGGAAGGAAAGAAATCTCAAGAATTGAACATTGGTGATAGTGATAATACTAGAGATGGTGGTAAAACAGCTGGTAGAGCAATAATAACTTGGGGTGGTGGAATAGCATCATTAATATCGGAATCAGAGGGGACGATAGTAGAGTGAGGGGACGAAGACATGACTGTAACAACCCAGTAGTAAATAACATAAGTTACTTATATAATAGTATAATAGTTATGTATTTTTACATACTATTCGGAAAAAGTAGTGGCATCTTCACAATTCAGGGAATGTAGTGGCACGGAGGACATTGATGGCAAAAGAAAAGTAGTTATAGTTAAGGTTTTACCCTTGTTCTCTATAACCGTGAGCTCTGATACCACTCTGTAACACCCCTATTTTGGACATATAGCAGCGGAAGCTAATCTGGGGTATTACTTCATGAATCACAGACACAATCATAGAAAATGACTCAAAAGAGACGTTTTTAAAAGATACGTTATCATTCATTTAAAATCAGAGTTTTACAAAGGCAGGTCCCAAAATCTAGAAACATAAAATGTAAATGATAACAAGTTTTAGCCATCTTCAAGTCCATGCCACTCCATGCCATAAGTTGCTCAATTACCTGGGATAAACATGCATAAAAAGGGTCAACACAAAGGTTGAGTGAAATTCATAGGTTTGAAATGTAATAGTTGAATACAAGTTATCATAATGGAAATATTAAAGCAGTGTTATAGTAATGCGTTATAGTGTGATATTGGGTTATGTTGTTATACACCCGTTATTGGTAATAATTGCAACGAATACAATTATCATGGGAAAATGGTATTGCATGTATAATTATCATGGAGAACATTATTATCCTGGAGAACAGTATTATCATGGAGAACAGTATTATCATGGAGAACAGTATTATCACCCTAAACTCATGAATCACATAAAGAGATATTAAAGAGATATTGAGAGATACTACCCAAAGAGGTATTTGAAGAGATATTGGGAGATACTACCCAAAGAGACATTAAAGAAATATTAGGAGATACTACCCAAATAGATATTAAAGAAATATTGGGAGATACTACCCAAATAGATATTGAAGAGATATTGGGAGATACTACCCAAATAGACATTAAAGGGATATTGGGAGATACTACCCAAATAGATATTGAAGAGATATTGGGAGATACTACCCAAATAGACATTAAAGGGATATTGGGAGATACTACCCAAATAGATATTTTCATGTACTTAGGCAATAATATATCAGGATAGCATATAGTTTAGAAAACACTTGCATTCATGGTTTATAGCAGGTATCACGGGTTTATAAAGTATGTGAGGTTATGAACTCATTAAGTCTTTGAAAAGTAATCATATTGTTATAAGATAAATGAGTATATAAAAGAGTTTGTAACAAGCATGTATCCCCCTCGCGGGTTTATAAAACATGTAAATAAGTAAAGGCGAGGTTATGAATCTCACCATATCGGTTTTAAGTACTTGTGTATATTAAAAACAATTGAGCATGTATCCCCCTCGCGGGTTTATAAAGCATGTAAATAAGTAAAAGCGAGGCTATGAATCTCACAATATCGGTTTTAAGTACTTGTGTATATTAAAAACAATTGAGCATGTATCCCCCTCGCGGGTTTATAAAGCATGTAAATAAGTAAAAGCGAGGCTATGAATCTCACAATATCGGTTTTAAGTACTTGTGTATATTAAAAACAATTGAGCATGTATCCCCCTCGCGGGTTTATAAAGCATGTAAATAAGTAAAAGCGAGGCTATGAATCTCACCTGATAGGTAGTTGTAATAAATATTCCAAATGAAGTTGAAAACGACCTTATCACAATCTTAACAGGGAAGGTTGATATAGCAAAATGATAGTAAACAGCCATGTCACACAACCTGAGTAAATACTTCAAGTCTTAGGAAGATTGTACTCTAGAACTTTGATTCTAAGAGTTTAATATTGTTATAAGTTTGATTGGAGAGTTTGGAATTAATTGCACCCCGTATCGGCTATCATTATTCATAAGTCCATGTCAGTAAAACGTTTGAGGAGCTAGGGTACTTTAAATCGTAAACCCAACAACTCAGTCAGAACGTAATACAAAGAATGAAAACCCCCTTAATATGAACCAAACGCTCAATTCCTTGTTTGTGATAACGATTAATCGGTTTAAGCGTTTTGATCAATATTTGAAAATGAAAAAGCACGACAAGCATTAATTAAAGTTATTGGGGTTGTTTTCTGTAGGTTTTAAAACATGTTTTGTTATACTTTTTCATAATGTTACATTTTAGGACCCTAAAAAATGAAAATGTCAAAATAAACCCTTGGAGTTTTGCACTTTTTTAACGAGTTTGGTCCCTTCTTGTTTAAAAAGATATACAAAGTAAACCCTTGCACTTTGTAAAGTGACCATAATAGACCCCTAATAGTTAGAACTTGATAAAATGCATTTTTTTAGCCCCATTAGTTATGAAAGTTTCAGAAAGTTACGATATATACCCCATGCATGGAATACTTTTGCAAAACAAGTCCGAATTGCCATGCAAGCTTATTTTAACATTACAAAAGACATTTGCAGGTTATATATTATTTATATAAGCTAAAATATGAATTTTAACATAAAGCAAAGTTTAATATAACGATTCGGTAAGCAGTAAGCCAACAGGTCCAATTAGGTTACAAAACGTAAACGCATGGGTTGTTAAAGTTACAAATAACTCAATAATAAATAAAGTGATTATATTAACATTAATTAAGCATGTTAGGATAGATTATAACAATATTTAGCCATTATAACATTTAGTTTTAAGAAATACATAAAATTACGGTTTCGGGTCTACGGTTTTGAAACAAAATAGAAAATGAGCATGAATTGGGTTACAAAATTTTAACAAGAGTTTATTTAAGATCATATAAACATTATAAGGGTGTAGTAGCTGGTATGAAGTTGATAGAACCTGGGTTTGAGCTTATAGCTTGAAAATGGGTCAAAATCGGGACTTTTAGCTTCGTACGCCTAGAATAACGACTCCGGGGCTTCAAATATTCAGAGCTTCACTTGAATGATGTTCTTAGATGATCCTAGGATCATATGGATCAGATAATGTTTGCTCAATTGGGTTATAGATAAGAGAATGGGGTGTGAGTTGGAATGAAGGAGTTAGGGCCCTATTTATAGTCGAAATTCACCAAGGGGACTAAGCAACCTTCATGATCTATTCTATGACATGTGTAACATCTAGTAGCTGATGTGGGAAGGCTAGATGGTGAGTTAACAGCTAGAATTGTAGAGTGAAGTGTTTGGACGTCCTAGAGCTTGTCGCAGGGGCTGTTCTAGGCTACAAAGGAATCATGTGGCTTCATTTGAGGCCAAATAAATGTTATAGCAGGTGTATAAGCTGCTTAGGAAGCCAATGATCTTTGTCATTAAGGTGCTTGCACATGGGTGGAGGCTTAAATGGGTTAAAATAAGCTAGAAATGGGTCGCGGGTCTTTTTTAGCTATCTAGGGCCCGAACTCATTTTATAGGCTTGTATTTCGAGCACAAATGACAATAATGATAGAATATATGTTTCTCAAGGTATGTACAAGATTATCAACAACGAAAATTCATAGGTGGTTCGGGTTAAAATGGATCGAAAAGAAATGAAAGTTTCCGCGGTTCATTTAGGGCATATTAGTGTTTCAATATGGTTTTTCAGCTTATATTTCGGTACATAGCCAATATAATGATAGATTGGATTGTAAACTCATATCAAGAGTTTACAATGCACTTGATTAATTATTGGAGGTTTAAATGGTTAAAAAAAACAGAGTAAACGGGTCAAATGTTCCATTTAGGTACGTTTAGGGTTTCTCAGATTCGATTTGCATACAAATGAAATGAAATGATGAATTAATGATTGTATATGATTATTAATGTTGTAATTTATGTTGTTACAACTTATTTGAGTGTTGGTTGAAGTTTAAAATGGATAAATATCAAGAAACATGTCACAGTTTAGTATTTTGCTTGGGTTAGGGTTTCTGGATTGGATTTTCCCCCCTTTTGTAATTATCATAGAATTGAGAATGAATATGGAATTGAAATGAAAGTATAATGACTTTACTTGTAACTTGTACTTGATGGATTGTATAAGATTTAGAGGTAAAACGGCTATTTGGACATCGTGCATTAATGACTTATACATTATGCTTTATAAGACTTGTACTTGACTTGGAGGGAATTTATATTTCAAATGAGATGTTATATTACTTGTACATATGCTTTAGTAGCTTGTACATTCACTTTAGATATTAACCCTTTATGAAATTAGGGTTTAGTGGTATACGATAACGGTTTAAAGCCCGTTTTGATATAACGTTGCAAATGGTACATTATATGAGTAATGTACTTTGCAATAATGATATTAGGATATCGAATTGATATGTTATGATGTTTGCTTGACATATATGAAGATAGGATTGCCATAGGTAGGTTGCGTGAGCTCGTCTACTTTAGTTATGCAAGTTACATTGCATATTGAGATATCGGCAATGCAAGTAATGTAATAAAGCGAAAAATTTCCCTGAAAAAGGTGGTTCATATATAATAGATAGATAGTACATTGCATCTAACTTAATAGATGGATATTTACATTGATGAAAATTACGGGTTGTTATATCTGTCGACTAATTCCCATACATCTAATCGATCAAACTGGTGAAGTTCTTCCTGCATCGCTTCAATCCATGCAGAATCAGCCATGGCTTCTTTGATGTTCTTTGGTTCGGTTCGACTCACGGTGAGTGCGAACATACACATCTCGCCATTTGTTTCTAGCTGACGTCTTGTCCTAATTGATTGAGAAGGATTTCCAATGACTTGTTCTAACGGGTGATCTATTGTCCAACGATGTTCAGAAGGGTGTCGTTGATAGAATGTATGCATGTTTTACGAGTCAACATAACGAGACGATGTCTCCCCTTGTTCTTGTACCGGTGTACTAAAGACGTTGATAAATTCATCTTCGTCAACTTGTGCGTATTCTTATATTGTTTTCTGCTTGAATAATGTTCTTAATCAGCAGTGACAGATGGTGCTTTAGTTGGTGCATTGATTTGTATTACAGGTGTTGAATTGAATTGTGCAATGGAGGTTATCTGCACAACGGTTGTTTTAGTAGCTGAGTTTTGTTTTTGTTGTTGACGTTTATTAAGAGCATCAGCAGCATTTACAGCGGAAGACTTTGACATAACTGTAGCAGTTCCATTGAGTAATTCATCGAACATCAGACTAAATAGCAAATCCAACTCATTTGACGTTGTTACTGTCTCAGCTGCATGACGAACATTTTCTTAACTTTGGGGAACGGGACTTAAACTGTCATGTTCAAGTGCCGTTGTCAGACATTATGGTACGGGGTCAGAATTGACGTGATCTGATGCCATCTGAGGCAATTCGTCAAAGTTAACATGAATGGTTTCGACTTTCACTCGTGTTCTCTTGTTATAGACCCTGTAAGCCCTTGACTGATTAGAATACCCTACAAAAATGCATGCATCACCTTTTTCCTTCATTTTATCAAGATTTCAACCATCACTGATGTGTAGCAAAGAGAGCCAAAATGTGAAAGGAACATATACAGACAGTTTTTTAGGACCGTTTTTGGGAATTTATGTGGTAAGGTGTTTTCTTATGTCGAGGAATTACAAGTGAACGGTTTTAAGTAAAACATGCTGTTGCAATTGCTTCAGCCCAAAAGAACAAAGGAACTTTAGCGGCGCTTAGCATTGTTCGGGCAGCCTCAACAAGAGTACAGTTCTGTCTGTCAACAATGTCATTTTGTTCAGGTGTTCGAGCAACGGACGTTTGGTGTTCAATCCCTTCTTGAGCAAAGTATGCATGAAGAGTTTTATTCAAAAATTTTGTGCCTTTATCAGTTCGAACGGTTCTTACTTGATCATGAAGTCCTCTTTTAACGAGTTTGAGGAAATCAATGAGAACATCAGGAGTTTCGTCTTTGGACCTCAAGAAGTGAGTCCAAGTGTATCTGGAGTAGTCATTAACAATTACAAGAACATACTTCATTCCATTAATACTTTCTACCCGCATGGGACCACATAAGTCCATGTGTAGAAGTTGTAACTGTCTTTTGGAACTCGGGGTAGTCTTTGTGTGAAAAGACTTTCTTTTGGCTTTCCCCAACTCACAAGAAGAACAAAGATGATCTTTGACGAATTTCAATTTTGGAAGGCCAATCACAATATCATTCTTCGAAAGCAAGTTAATGGTGTCGAAGTTTAGATGTGAGAGACGACGATGCCATAACCATGCTTGTGACGATGTATCTTTAGCCATTAAGCAAATTGGATTAGGAGTTGATGTTTCTTGAAGAGTGATGGAATACAAATATGTGCCATGAGAGCCTGTGAGAAGATCATTTCCCTTCAAATCACGAATGTAACATGTAGACTTCCGAAAAGCTACTTCCAAATCTGTATCGCAGAATTGACCAACGGAGAATAAATTGTGATTTAGCCTTTCGATGTAATAAACCCTTTTGATAATTATCGTTCCTTGAACCAGATCTCCATAACCAAGAATCGGTGCAATTTGATCATTTCTAAACTTCACCGTGCCTAGAAATTTCTCCACAAAATTAGTTAGAAGCTTGAGATTTCCCTTCATGTGCTTTGAGCACCCAGAGTCGACGATGAATAGAATTATCTCTACGAACTGCAAAAGAATTAGAAGACAATGGAGTATTAGACAGAGTGGAACACCTAGGAGTCATAGGTTCTAAAATATTAGCAGTTCTAGATGCATTTCCTAGAGGTATACTAACATTTACGTTGACGTTTCCTATTGGGGACTTAGGTTTCCATTTGTATCCATATGGTGTAAACTTAGGGTACCACCAACTGCATGTCTTACTAACTTGCTCATATAGCTTCCTAATTATGCTTTTATTTTTCTTGACAGTGGATTATGTGGCAACTATTTTCGTATGGGATGTTGCAACAGATTGGTTCACATTTCGCCTAGGTTCTCTAGTACTAATAGGCACAGCAATTGGCTGTCTAGTCCTAGAATTCATGCCATTAATATAATGAAGAACACACATATCATGATTGTCATTTAGCACACATTTTCCATAAGTAACACAAACAAAGTTTACATTGGAGGTCTTGGCATTCAAACTGTCATTACACGCAGTTACAGATATTTTATTATTTGAAAACTTAAAATTCCTATGGTGGTCTTCTACTTCTTTCTTCTTCCCTTGACTATTGTTAGGCATGACTCTATCTCCCATTCGATTGCTCTTAAGCTGTGGTCTGCTAACACTAGTAGTGGAAATTACTTTTGTAGAAAAGGACACGTGTTTGTTAGTTTTCCTAATATCTTGAGGCAACTGTGGTGTTCTAGTTTGATTGGGCTTTGTGTGTACTTTATACATTCCTGGAGCAATTACATTTGTGTTCTTTAAAATTGACTTCATATTCTAAGGCAAAATCTGTGCAGTGACTGGTTTCGAAAAATCATTGGACACATTATTTTTAGTAACTGACTTTGACTTTGAAAAATCTGTCTTTGCAAGAGAATCTGAAAAAATAGCCGGTTTACCTAAACTGATTATCTTTGACTTTTAAAAGCATTCGGTTGTCGAATAACCGATGATTTTCAAACTTAGTTTCCATAGATTTTCCTTTCATATTTTAAATGAGTTTCTTCAACTCGCTTATTGTAATGTCTTTGTCTTGTAATTGAGCTTTCAAGTCTTGAATTTTAAAATATTGTTCACGTTCTTTCATAAATACGTTTGACTGATTTTCTTTGAAAGATTTGTCATTTTTTATCTGTTCTTTACATTGTTGTAAAGCAAGTTCAAGATTAATCGCATGTTTCTGAAGTGCTTCAAAACTCTCTGACATTGTTTTAGTTTTTGAAAGCTCTTTTTCAAGACGTTCACATTTGACAACTTGGTCCACATAATCACATTGTAAATCAGTGAATTCATCGAGAGTAGTATACACACCAAGTATAGCATTCATATGATCAGCATAATAATATTCCCTTGAAAGTCGATCGATTTCATTTAAAAACTGTGTTTTTTGAGTTTCCAGTTGAGATTTGAGAGTGTCTACTTCATGTTCAAGAGAATTAAAGTATCTCAAATCAGCAACCATTTCCTCTTTCAAACACAAGTTAAATTTTTCTAAATTAGCATTGATTCTTTGAATTTGGGAAAGAATTACCTTCTATGGTGTTTTAAATGAATGGATCTATGTGACCAAAATATGTTCTTTTAGCGATTGTTTGTTTGCAACGTTCCACTCCATCAAAAATCGTGTCAACACTTAACAGATTCTTTTAATTTGAAAGTTTTTAGAGCATTTATAACTTTTGATCACCACTGAAAGGATTCCATCCATCCGTTTTTTCTAACAAAGTGTTGTTTATAAAGCTCTTTGAAGTTTTTCATTCTTAGCAGATGTATGACTCATTTTTTACTTTTTTGAAAAATATTGTTATTCAGGCGACTTTTCACGTTATGGAACGAACAAATCATAAAGATTATTTAACTTGTCATAATCAAAAGTTCTGATTAAATCGCTTAATTTTGATCGACTTTCTTTGAACACGACGAACCGTTTCCGTCCAGATTTCAGTAGCTAACATTAAAGCAAGATTATCATTATAGCAACCTATATCATACAGACGGGGATTCGCTCTTTGAGCTTTCTTGAGGAACTCAGGTTTTACAAAACTCGTTTTACAATTATGATTAAGCATATTCATTGTTTGAACTGATTGACCAGTTTTGTAAACAATATTATCCAAAACTTTGATTTTATTTTCCAAAGCAATAATTTTTTCAAGTACTTTGTCGTCACGAGTTTTGTGAAACTTAGTCTGAGCCTCTTTCTCTTGTGACATTATGGAGATGGTTTCTTGATGTGCAAAAAGCTCCTTTTTCATATCTGAAATCGTTTGATTTAAGTCATTTATCTTTCAGGTATATTTATTAAATGATTTTTCAGATTCTATTTGTATGACATTAGATCCCTTTTAGCTTTTGCACAATCAATTACCACCTTTGACGCATAATTCACATCATAATACCTATCAAGTTCAGCTTGGAACTTCTTAAGGTCTTTAAACATCAATTGATTGGTCTTTGAAAGCTCATTGTTTGCTTCTTTGAAATGGTTATTTGATGATTCTAAACTTGTATTTTTGGTTTTGTAATCCTTAATTTCCCTTTTCAATTTATCAACTAAAGTCTTGTTTGATGATTCCAAAAGTTTATTATGATTTTTGATTATCATATTTTTGATGATTCTAAACTTGTATTTTTGGTGTTCTTGTTTTGATTATTAGATTCCTAAATTCAGTCATATGCCCAAAGTCGGTCACATGCCCACCTTATTAGATTCCGGGAAATTAGGTTTTCAAAACGTGGTTTTTCTTTGACAAACCGTTGTCAAAATTGAACAAACCTCTGCCATGTATTGTGCCAAACCGCTGGCCAAAATAAAAAAAACTGATCAAACCACTGCCAAATAGATAAGCAAACCGCTGCTAAATATGGCAAACCGCTGCCTTAAATAAGGACAAACCGCTGGCAGAAAAAATGGTAAACCACTGGATTAAGAAACCAGTAAACCGCTAGCACAGTTTAAAAGCAACCTGCAGGCCAAATGCCCTAATCATCACCGTGGCTACTCAATTAACCAGAACCGCTATGGCATATTAACATTAGTAAACCGTTGGCATTGTAAAGTTCAAACCGCTGCCTAGTACAAACCATTAAACCGCTGCCTATTTTATATCAAACCGCTACCTAGTTTCTAAATTGGCAGCGGTTTGTTTAGGCAAACCAAGAAAAGAACTAAACCGCTATGTCGCCTATGCCAAACCGCTACGGTTTTTACGAAACCGCCACCTATAAATGGCAAACCGCTGGCAGAAAAGGACGAGTTTGGGACCACGACTCAAACCGCTGGTAGTACCTTCTTTTGTTTTCTTGCTATACTTTCGGCAAACAAACAAAAAACAAGTACAATGTGGTCCTAATGCTCTCCAAACCGCTATCTAGAACTTCTTCTTGTCAAATAAGCAATGTAACATTTGAATAAGCTAAAGATAAGCCCAAATAAGCTAATTGATCACTAAATAAGCCACGAGATCATAAGGTAAGAAGCTATGACATGTAGTTACAAGGAAAGAACCATGCTTTCTCAAATCAAATAAGCAAAAAACCTTTAACTAAGCCATTATTCTGCGACCTATTAAGCTTCTAATAAGCTAGTTTCTAAAGAAAATAAGCCACGAATTTAAGTAAAAACGAAGCTAGAAACTAGTAGAAGTGAAAAGCTTGAAGCTTTTTATCAAACAAGCCAAAACCAAATAGCAAGCCGTGCGTTTATTTGCTCAGTATAAGCTCGAAATAAGCTAAAGAACCACGAACACCATAAAAATAAGCAAACCACAAAAATGAATTCCTCCTAGGCTCTGATGCCAATTGTTACCCATAAAGATTCAAGCCTAAAACACGATCCGGAGGTCAAGGAGGATTAAACAAATAAGTAGCCATATTATTAAGATTGTAGAGAGAGAAAGGAAAGAGTGTGTGTGTTTTCTAGAGAGAGAAACAAAATACACTTATGAGATACAATATGAATCCTCACCCTCCTATGGAAGTATAAGAGGGTATATATACGCATACTATCCTATATTGATGTTTCTAGTCCTTGCATATCTAACAAATATTAATCTAATGTAATTCTGTATAAGTTGACATATTTTAAGGCTAATATAAATCGTCTCAGATAATTGACCATAGAGCTGAGCATAAAAGACCGCGGATTAGGCCAAACCGAGAAACCGGACCGAACATATTTTGGTCTGGTCCTCAGTCCATCCATTTCCTCATATTCGGTCTTCGGTCTAGTCTGGTCCGGTTCAGTCTTACGCAAAATAGGCCATTATGCTTTGTTGGACCGGACCGACCGAAGAACTAAACTTGACTGCCCCGTACATGCACCGAACATTTCGGTCTGGTGTTTTGGACCAAAATCAGTTTTCGGTTCGATCGGGTTTTCGGACCATGATCAGCCCTAATTGAACATGAAGAAAAGAATTCTTCACGTTAAACTGATGAATAAGCCAGTCACGAGAAACCGCAAGACTCAAA
Source organism: Tanacetum coccineum (assembly GCA_026074375.1). Classification (NCBI taxonomy): domain Eukaryota; kingdom Viridiplantae; phylum Streptophyta; class Magnoliopsida; order Asterales; family Asteraceae; genus Tanacetum; species Tanacetum coccineum. The sequence goes on from BQNB010017498.1 coordinate 53,001, forward strand.
ACAGTACGAATGGTAGCCGGTTTAACCACCGGACTGAATGTCTCATCACAATCAATACCATGATGTTGACTTCGTCCGTTAGAAACAAGACGAGCCTTATACCTTCTTAATGATCCATCTGTATGAAACTTATGTATAAAAAGCCACATAGAATGAATAATATTAACATTAGCTATATGGGGCACAAGAACCTACATTTCATTAGTAGTTAAAGCATTATAGCATCTAACATAGCTTCTTTCCAGTTAGAGTCCCGAAGAGCATAAACATAAGAGCGAGGAGGTGGTGAAGTAGTGGTAACATGACAATTCATACGTTCAAGCAATTTGAAAATGTCGGCTTTAGCACGAGTGACCATGGTGTTAGGAACACAAAAGTGTCGGTCACTTCCATAGATATCGTTAGATAGCTCGTTTATTTAATTTTTGGAAACTTACTAGGCTAGTTAACCCAAGGCCCATGGAAAGCCCATGCAAGCCAAGGCCCAAACCGTCCATAGGAGGTATAAATACCCTTTTCATGCTATGGAAAGGGTATTGGTTGTTCATTATTTCACACACTTATTACATGTTCTCTCTTATGTTTCTTTCTCTCTGTAAAATGTTTATCCAACCACTCTCTCACTCTAAAACCACCTATCTTCCTCTTTCCATGTATGTTATTTGATTGTTCTTCAATTGGTATCAAGAGCCATGGAGTGATTTGCTTAGGTTTTGTGTTTGTTTTTTTCTTTGGTTCGTTTTTAATTTTAATCCGTACGTTTTTCTTCTTGTTCTTTCTTTGTTTTTAAAGTTTTTGTGTACACTAAAGGATCATTTACATTGGTAAATCTGATTTAGTATCTTTAGGATATAGGTGTATAATCTTTGATTCAAGAAAAACTCATTTTTTACAAATTTTGTTTTTGAAAAAGTCTTATAAAGTACAAATCTTGATTTCAAAATTTTTGGCTTAAAAACCATAAAGTTTGCATTTTTAAGGTACCTATAGGCTTAGTAATACTAGTTGTACAAGAAAATTTGGGGAAAAACAATCAAAAGTTAGTCTTTTGTGTTTTTGAGATTTTGTGTTTCGTCCTAGTGTTGACCAAATTAGCAGTTCAAATAGATAACCGAATTCGCAGGTTTTTAGTTTCAATCGGATTAGCAGCTTCAACATTTAACCGAATTCGCAGCTTTTCAGTTTCAATCGGATTAGCAGGTTCAAAGTTTAACTAAATTGGCAATTCTCAGTTTCAACCGAACTAGCAGTTATCAGTTGTAACCGAATTAGCAACTTTTCAGTGTTAACCGAATTGGCAATTCTCAGTTTCAACCGAATTAGCAGTTATTAGTTTTAACCGAATTAGCAGCTTCTCAGTGTTAACTGAATTGGCAATTTTACTGTAGCAACCGAATTCGCAATACTTTCTTTGGCAACCTAATTCTTAATATACTTTGACAATCAAATTCGTAACTAAAGTTTAAAACTCAATTATAACGGTTTAATACATTTAACTTAGTAAAATCCCCATTAAACATTCACTTGTTTTATTTCGGTTTTGCAGAATAGTAAAATCCGCAAAAAAAAAAGGTATTCAAGACATAAAACACACAAAAGATAACTCGTAACAACACAATTACATTCAATCACCGTTCGATCATACAAGTAATCTTTTAACATACAAACAAACTTTCCAATGACGACTCTTGCTGACAAAGCGATTCTTTCGGGTGCTGACAATCGTCCACCTATGTTAGATAAAGATATGTACGATTCTTGGAAAAGCAGAATGGAGCTATACATGATGAATAGACAACATGGATGAATGGTCCTTGAATCTGTTGAAAATGGTCCACTCATCTGGCCTACGATTGAAGAGAATAGAGTGACTAGACCAAGGAAATACTCTAAGTTATCTGCTACGGATGCAATTCAAGCTGATTGTGATGTCAAGGCAACAAATATCAATCTCCAAGGATTACCATCAGAGGTCTATGCACTTGTTAGCAATCATCGAATCACCAAAGAACTTTGGGAAAGAATTCAACTTCTCATGCAAGGAACTTCGTTGACGAAACAGGAAAGAGAGTGTAAACTATATGATGAATTCGATAAGTTTGCTTATAAGAAGGGGGAAACACTACATGATTTCTACTTGAGATTTTCACTGCTACTCAATGACATGAACATCTACAATGTGAAACTAGAACAATTTCAAGTCAACACCAAGTTTTTGAATACCCTTCCTCTTAAGTGGGGCAAATTCGTGACCGATGTCAAACTAGTTCGGGACTTGCACACAACTAATATTGATCAGCTTCATGCTTACTTGGGACAACACGAATTTCATGCAAATGACGTTCGTTTAATGCATGAACGTAACTCAGATCCGCTTGCTTTGGTTGCAACCAATCAGATGACCCAGTCTCCTTATCAAACTCATCAGAACTCATATCAAAACTCTGAATTTCAACTACAAGTTTCACTGTATCAGTCTCCACAATATGGATCACCTTATCAGTCTCAACAATACTCAAACAATCAATTATCAACACCTCTTTCAATCACTTATCTATCCAATGATTATCAATCATTAGTTCACCACAACGTTTATTCACCACCATCATCCATCCCTCAAATGGAATATGTTCCCACAGTTAACCAACAACAACAACAACCTGAATTTCCCCAACTAGACTCAGGTCTAACTGTTCCTTTGTTCAAGCAAGGTGACAATCCCATTGATGCCATCAACCATATGATGTCATTCCTATCAGCTATTGTAACATCTCGCTATCCTACTACCAACAACCAGCTGAGGAATTCGTCAAACCTTTGGCAATAAGCTACTATTAATGGAAGAGTGACTTTACAACCAGTACAAGGGAGACAAATTTTTTTTGCTTTTCTGTTTTTCAACTCACAACATCTCTCTTTTCTTTTTACTCACCAAATCTGATAATTTTGTACAAAGTTCCATCAATTCCAATAGTTTCATACTGTCCTCTCCACTTTTAAGTGTGTAACCTCTTGAGAGAGGTGGATCATTGAACTATTTAGATGCAGTCTCAAACCTAGTTTGAGCATCTACACCTCCCAATATGGTATCTTGGCACCTAGGACCACTACCTGAATTAGTTCCCTAAGGATTTAACTCATTAAGTGTTGCCATGGATTGGGTCCTATTGATGTTACCACTGTCCTGCTCTACATCTAAGCTAGAAGCAGTAGTGGCAGCCCTTTCCATTCTGTCTTCCCACTCCTTATAGACAGTCTCATCTGCACCAAGGTTAATAGGTCTACTAGACTGAGATATCTCAGTGGTCCTTATGGCTTTCCTAGGTTGATGGGTCTTTTTAGGTTGATATGATGATGGAACAATGATTGGTTTCTTTATTGTAGAGTTGAGTAAATGTGGATGTGGGTTGGGGATGAGTGGGTTGTCCTGACCCTTCATCCATATCTACTTGATGTTTTGATCACATTCATTCATACCAAGATGGAACTAATATTACTTGTGATTGACAACTAAATAACCAGTAATTAATTGTACCAGATAAATCTAGACCAATAAGTGTCAATGATACTTTAAATGCTGAGCTTGAAAAGATATAAAGACAAGTTAAAGTTTTGAAAGAAGGATCATAATATTGATTTAAAAAAGTAAAGATAACATTTCTGATTCATGTGAACAGTCTGTCGAGATTGATCGTCTTAAAAAAACTCTTTCTGAACATTTAAAAAAAAGGGAATCTTTAATGCAAACAGTTACTATTCTCAAAAATGATTTTAAGAAAGAAGAATCTAGAAACATTGATAGAGAAATTGCTTTAGAAAAGAAGATTAAATAGTTGGATAATATTGTTTATAAATGTGTTCAATCAGCACAAACTCGTTCATATGTTGGACAAACCACAGTTTTCTTATGATATACACGAAACAAGCTCTAGGTATTCAAAATAATTTCTATCTGAAGAAAGCTCATGTTGGGATTCTTGATTTGTTGAGACAAAGTGAATAAAAGAATGAAACAAAAGGACTTAAATGCAAAGCTGGAATTCTTCAAAAGATGGAAGATTTTGAAGATTCTAGAAGATCTCCTTATTCAGATACAAGATTTAGAAGATAAAGCTTAAAGTTTTAAAAGATTTATTTGCCCTCTTTTTTTTTCTTTTCTAATTCTTTTCTTTGTAAACCTGGACTCCTTATGTTATAAAAGGAGGTCACAGGCGTGTAGTTTTAAGTGTGCACATAAAATGTAGTCGACTAAAGGTGTGTGTGTGTGTGTAGGCGTGAGTCTCATTGTAGACGCCTAGTGTTTAGCCTCAAGGTCAAGGTAACTTGATCCTGTTACAGTTCATTGATGTAACCGTTCTATACTGATCATATATAATTGGGGCTTGGAGTGATAATGATAAAATATTATCAAGTTGCAACTTATAGATTCCTGGTGTGGCATGTTTACAAGGAAGTATGAATTAAGAAGGATTTTGTTTCATTCAGGGGAAGATGATTACATCCTCAATTCAGGGGAAGCTTTGGCTTTATGATGAAGTTCGTACTACGAATTTTTTTGTTTTGTCTCATCAATAGGGGGAAAGATTGTCGGTGCTTTGATTTGATGGACAAAGTGAATAAAAGTATGAAACAATAAGGATTAAACGCAAAGCTAAAATTCTTCAAAAGATGGAAGTTTTGAAGATTTAGAAGATCTCCTTATTTAGATAGATGATTTAAAAAGATAAGATTAAGTTTAAAAGATTTTAGTTAGTTTTCTAATTCTTATCTTTTGTAAACCTGGACTCTTTAAGTTATAAAAGGAGGTCTCAAGCGTGTAGTTTTAAGTGTGTACAGAAAATGTAGTCGACTAAAGGTCTGTATGTGTGTGTAGGCGTGAGTCTCATTATAGACGCCTAGTGTTTAGCCTCAAGGTCAAGGTAACTTGATCCTGTTACAGTTCATTGATGTAACCGTTCTATACTGATCATATAGAATTGGGGCTTGAAGTGATAATGATGAAAACCTTGTTATGATATCAATGTTCTTATACCATTTCCGCTATGCATATTTTTATGTTCATTATTATCATTATCCTAGATATAAATATCTAAACAATCTGAGCTATAAACGATCTAAGAACTATCACGTATTTTAGTTCTATCAGGTGGTATCAGAGCCACGGGGCTCTTGATCTAGGATCTACAAGGTGATTTTGTGTCGTGTTTATGAAGTGAAGAAGGTTGAAGTTTTCTGTTTTTGGTGATTAGCAGGTTTGAAGAAGATTAGGGTTTTTGCAAACCCCTAATTCAATAAAAATAGAAAGTTTTCATGATGGCAGTTCATTGATCCTTGAAGGACGAAGGTTATGAAGAACATGGCTGGAAACCCTAATGTTTTTGTGGTTGGTTCGTACCTACAAGGAAGGATTAGTGGTCCAGTTTTGTACAGAAAAGCTGTGCTAAAAAGGTGTCGTCTGGATACTTAAAAAAAGTATCCTTAACAGTGATTATAATGGCTGAAGATCGTGGCACATGTAGCTTATATTCATTCGTGGTGTTTGATTTATTGCAAGTTACACGAAGGCGTCAGCAGTAGGTAGACACGTAACCCTATGTATGTTGATTAAGGTTACTGGTGGTATGAAGATTGTCGACTAGGGTTTACCTCAATGAAACCCTACTGATGATTTGTTATGCGTCGACTAATGGTGATGCCTAAGGGTTTGCTGGCATATCACTTCTCAACGATTATTTCATGATGATGTGTGATGTTACTGGAACATAGGAGGATTACGAGTTTGTATTGCCTCATGGTATGTGTATTATAAATGTTCAATGCTCAAGGTAATTTAATACTGCTCTTTAATTATTAGTATGCCAAAGTTAATCATTACTACTAGCTCGATTCATGTTATGATTTAGCAATGAAGAATATTAGTACTGCTTGGGTATATTGGTTAGTACTGCCCAGGTGCTCGTTTGTACTGCCAAGCTTCGAATTGTTTATTTATATTGCTTTGTTTAAGGGGAAGTGTTAATACTGTTTGATGCTCATTAACACTGCTAAGGTATTTGTTTATTTATACGGCTAGCATTATGATTATACGGCCAAGATGATTTAGTACTGGTAAAAGACATTAGTACTGGTAGAGTTAGTACTGCTTGACGAGAAGAATTAGTACTGCTCATATTGTCTTAATATTGTTGCCAATAAGAATTAATACTGCCATCTTTGTCTGATATTGGACAATTCATGGTTTTGGTTAGCAGATATCGAACACCATACAGCACGTGGATATCGGACAGAACAGAAACCAAAGGTTGTTTGTTTTGGTTTTGGTGTTCTGTTTAGAATTTGATGTTTGGATCTTGTTTTATTTGTTCTTAAACGTTTTAAAAGGCTCGTATTTGGATTTATTGGATTAATTGGTTACGAAGAAGATTGCTTATCACCTATTTGAAGTTGAAGTGGAATTACTCGGGTACGTGTTTTATCATACCTTTTAGCAGGAGGTAACTTGTTTGTGTTTTCAATGTTGTGACGAAGACTTGACGAATCTAGTAAAGGTGTGTGATTTACAAACTTATGGTGCTCAATGCTCACATTTGCTATCACTTTGGTTATGTGTCTCATAGAAGATGAGGATTTTGTCAAGAGGTTGCAATCTACTTATATTTTGGTCTTGGTATAAGTTTTGAGTACGTGGTAGTACAAGATATAAGACACATGTTTATGGTGATTCTACTTCAGCATTCAAGTTCGTTATACTTAGTTTTTTTACATCAGAAAATATTACATAGAGGCCTGCCAAAAGTAATATTCCACAAAATGGTTAACATATGGGTTTTAGGGGAAGCTTATTGTTAAAATGTTTAACCATTTACATGCATCATTAAGGTGAAGATTTTTACTACTGTAAGTCATTATTACTACTGATTGTTTAAGTTTTTACTGCTCAAGTTCATTTATCTTAAGGCGCGTCATGGAGGGTAATTTGAGTTGCTGGAAGGTTGGATTAGAAGTGTGATAGTGGTTTGTGGTTGTAAAGATCAAAGTTGCTTATATTCATATGTCCCCTATTGGATTATGACAAAAAGGGGAAGAAATATTAACAGGTTGCAACTTATAGATCCTTGGTGTGGCATGTTACAAAGGAAGCCTGAATTAAGAAGATTTTGTTTCATTCAGGGAGATGATTACATCTCAACTTCAGGGGAAGCTTTGGCTTTATGATTAAGTTTGTACACGACTTTGTTTGTTTTATCATCATCAAATAGGGGAAGATTGTTGAGATTCTTGATTTGATGAGACAAAGTGAATAAAAGAATGAAATAAAAGGACTTAAACGCAAAGCTGGAATTCTTCAAAAGATGGAAGATTTTGAAGATTCTAGAAGATCTCCTTATTCAGATAGAAGATTTAGAAGATAAAGCTTAAAGTTTAAAAGATTTATTTGTTTTCTAATTCTTATCTTTTGTAAACCTAGACTCTTTATGTTATAAAAGGAGGTCCCAGGCATGTAGTTTTAAGTGTGCACAAAAAATGTAGTCGACTAAAGGTGCGTGTGTGTGTAGGCGTGAGTCTCATTGTAGACGCCTAGTGTTTAGCCTCAAGGTCAAGGTAACTTGATCCTGTTACAGTTCATTGATGTAACCGTTCTATACTGATCATATAGAATTGGGGCTTGGAGTGATAATGATGAAAACCTTGTTATGATATCAATGTTCTTATGCTATTTCCGCTATGCATATTCTTTATGTTCATTGTTATCATTATCCTAGATATAAATATCTAAACAATCTGATGCTTTAACGGATCAAGAACTAATCACGTGTTTTAGTTCTATTCAGATCAGCAGTGGAAAACCAAAGCTTTATGATGGTAATGTCATTAAGAACACTAGTGCTATTGTGATTTCTAAATCCGAAGATACCCTAATGCTTGCTGAAGAGAGTCGTTCAAAAATGCTTTTAAAACAACAGGATCCAATGGTTTTAGAAAAGAAAGTTAATACCACACCAGTTGATTATGCTATTCTCAACCAACTTTCTATGATTTTGATAAAACGATTTGTCCACAACTGAATCTCTGTGAACAAGCCTTTTGGTCTCAGAATTCTATGAATTCTTTAGATCCTAGTCCTTCTTGTAGACCCACCAAAGTTGAGGTTCCAAAATAACTTCCTAAAGTCAGCATGGTAAATACAAGTTTGAAGAAACTTAAACACCATCTTGCTGGTTTTGATGTGGTTGTCAAAGAAAGAACCACGACCACAGCCATCACTGAGGGCTCGTGGGGGTTTGAACATACAAAAGCTTGTTTTAGGGATGAAATAATTCCATTTGTAAAAGCTCTGAAGGACTTATTCAATACATTCGATCAATATTTAATTGATGAACTTTCTAAAGTCCAAAATGTCTTTCATCAAATGGAACAGGTTGTAGAACAACATCGTTTAGAGTCAAAAACATTTGAAGTTAAAATGAATCAAGTTTTAAATGAAAATGAACAACTCTTGGAACAAGTCATCAACGAAGATATATTGAACATAATTATGAATTCTACTGTGGATAATGCTTCTGTGAAAGTGCATGAACGTAAAAAGTGTCTCAAACTTGAGACTGAGCTTCTCAACAAAAAGGATTTCATTGAAAAAGAGACTTACGATAAACTGTTCAGAAGTTTTACCACTCTTGAAAAACATTGCATCTCTTTAGAAGTTGATACTCAACTTAATCAGGAAATATTTCAAAGAGACAATTCTGTTTCAAATCAAAGTGCTTCAAATCTTGATCAATATTTTGAGTTAAATGAATTGAAAGCTCAGTCCCAAGAGAAAGACACGGTCATAACGAAGTTAAAAGAGAGAATTAAATCTTTAATTGGAAATATGAATGAGGATAAGGTCAAGAAAGACATAGAAGAGATTGAAACGATAAATATTGAATTGGGTCATAGGGTGTCAAAACTTATTGTTGAGAATGAACATTTGAAACAGACCTATAAATAACTTTATGACTTGATCAAACCAACACGAATTCGATCAAAAGAACAATGTGATGCTTTAGTTAGTCAAGTCAATCAAAAGTCTGTAGAAATCTCTGATTTAAATGTAAGACTTCAGGAAAAAGATTTGGTCATTACAGCTCTCAAGGATGAATTAAGGAAACTTAAAGGAAAAGATATAGTTGATCATGTTGTTACCAAACACACTATTGCTCTAGAAATGCTTAAGATTGATGTGGAATATCTAAACCCTAGATTGTTGCACAATAGGTCAGCTCACTCTGATTACCTTAAGCACACTCAGGAAGAAGCTGCGATTCTTAAGGAAATAGTCAAACAAGGAAAATTACAAAATCCTCTAAATAATTCCTTAGACTCTGCTTGTAAGTATACAAAACAAATTCAGGAGTTGCTTATAATAATCGGACAAACCTGCCCTAGCATCAACAATTTTGGTGACAAATTAGTGGCTGTCACCCCAAAGAACAAGGACAAAAGAGTTAGATTCACTGAGCCTGTTACATCCTCAGGAAATAAACACCCTAAAATAGATTCATCCTCAAACCTAGTTTCTAACAAACCTGCATTATCTTCTATAGGAGTAAGACCATCTAGTAGTGCTAGAGGATCACAACCTTCAGGCAATACAACGAAAGTTAAGATTCAGCGAACACCAAGTAGTACTCAGAAGAATAAAGTAGAAGCCCACCCTAGGACAGTTAAATCTAGATTGAAAAATAAGAATTGTTTTGTTGAACCTAAAAGAAATGCAAATGTGCAGCATTCCAAGCTTAATGCGAATTCTGAACTTCTATGTGTTAAGTGTAATGGTTGCATGCTTTTTGATAATCATGATTTGTGTGTTCTTGATTTTATCAATGATGTGAATGCTCGTAATAAATCTAAATCTGTTAAGAAAAGTTCAAAGAGAAAAGTTTGGAAACCAACAGGAAAAGTGTTCACAAATATTGGATACACTTGGAGACCTACTGGTCGGATCTTCACTATAGTAGGAAATGCGTGCCCTTTAACTAGGATAACCACAACTGCTAAAGTGCCCCTTAGGAAACCAACTGCTCTAGAAAGTGATACACCTAAGCCTGTGGTAACATTGGTTTACTCAAGGAAACCTAAGAAATCTAAAACTAATGTTCCCGTTAGCAAACCTAAGAATATTAAATCTTTATCTGCTAACAAAAAGGAACCCAGTAAATCTTGGGGATCCATAGTTTCCGATGTTCCATCTTCCTCTCTTAATGAATGCAGGTCGTCCAAATTGTTCTCTGGTATTTGGACTCCGGCTGCTCTAAGCATATGACCGGAGATCGCTCTCAGCTCACCAATTTCGTCAATAAATTCTTAGGTACAGTCAAATTTGGAAATGATCACGTGGCAAAGATATTAGGATATGGTGATTATCAGATTGGGAATGTTACGATTTCAAGGGTTTACTATGTGGAAGGACTTGGACATAACTTATTCTCCGTTGGGCAATTCTGTGATTCGAACCTTGAAGTTGCTTTTCGTCAACACACCTACTTTATTCGTAATCTAGAAGGTGTTGATCTATTGACTGGATCTCGAGGCAACAATCTGTATACTCTGTCTCTTGGAGATATGATGGCGTCCTCTCCTATATGTCTCTTGTCAAAGGCCTCAAAGACTAAGTCCTGGCTATGGCACCGACGTCTGTCTCATCTGAACTTTGGTGCAATCACACATTTAGCTAGACATGGTCTTGTTCGAGGTCTCCCTAAGCTAAAATTTAAAAAGGACCATTTGTGTTCTGCTTGTGCAATGGGTAAAAGCAAGAAGAAACCCCACAAACCTAAATCTGAAGACACCAACCAAGAAAAACTCTATCTTTTGCACATGGATCTTTGTGGACCAATGCGTGTCATGAGTGTTAATGGAAAGAAGTACATCCTCGTCTTTGTCGATGATTACTCTCGATTTACATAGTTTAAGTGCTTAAGGTCAAAAGATGAAGCTCCAGATTTCATAGTCAAGTTTCTTAAGATGATCCAAGTGCGGCTTAAAGTGCCTGTCCGACGAATCAGAACAGATAATGGAACTGAGTTTGTTAATCAAACTTTGCGTGAATATTATGAGAAGGTTGGCATCTCTCATGAAACATTTGTTGCTCGCTCTCCACAGCAAAATGGTGTCGTTGGAAGACGTAATCGTACGCTAATTAAAGCTGCCCGCGCAATCTTGATTTATGCAAAAGCTCCGTTATTCTTATGGGCAGAAGCAGTTGCTACCGCATGTTACACCCAAAATCGTTCCATCATACGTCTTCGTCATGGCAAAACACCATATGAGCTTTTACATGACAAACTTCCCGACTTATCATTTTTCCACGTATTTGGTACACTTTGTTATCTGACAAACGATAGCGAGAACTTGGGAAAGTTACAACCGAAAGCTAATATTGGTATTTTCATTGGCTATGCACCCACAAAGAAAGCATTTTAAATTTACAACCGACGTACCAGACGAATCATTGAAACAATTCATGTAGATTTTGATGAGCTGACAGCTATGGCTTCAGAACACAGCAGTTCAGGACCCGTACTTAATGAAATGACTCCTGCAACAATCAGTTCAGGACTCGTGCCAAACCCTCCTCCTTCAATACCATTTGTACCACCTTCAAGAACTGATTGAGATATTTTGTTTCAACCACTATTTGATGAATTACTCAACCCTCCATCAAGTGTTGATTGCCCAGCCCCTGAAGTCATTGCTCTAATTGCTGAAGTAGTAGCTCCAGAACCCGCTGCATCAACCGGTTCACCTTTCTCAACAACTGTTGACCAAGATGCACCATCACCTAGTAACTCACAAACAACACCCGAAACTCAATCTCCTGTCATTTCTAACAATGTTGAAGAAGACAATCATGACTTAGATGTTGCACACATGAATAACGATCTGTTCTTTGGTATTCCAATTCTAGAAAACAATTCTGAAGCATCTTCTTCTTTGAATGTTATTCCTACCATTATGCAAATTGCTGCTCCTAACTCAAAACATGTTACCAAATGGACCAAGGATCATCCTTTAGACAACATCATCAGTGAACTCTAAAGACCTGTTTCCATAAGACTCCAACTTCATGAATAAGCCTTATTTTGTTACTACGATGCCTTTCTCACATCAGTTGAACCAAAGAACTATAAAGACGCATTAACTCAAGCATGTTGGATTGAAGCAATGCAAGAGGAGCTGAATAAATTTGAACATATTGAAGTCTGGGAACTCGTTCCTCGTCTAGATAAAGTGATGGTTATTACTTTAAATTGGATCTACAAGGTAAGGCTCGCTTGGTTGCTCGTGGTTACCGTCAAGAAGAGGAAATTAATTTTGAGGAATCCTTTGCTCTAGTGGCTAGACTTGATGCTATTCGAATTTTCCTCGCATATGCTGCTCACATGAATATGATCATCTACCAAATGGATGTTAAGATGGCATTCTTGAATAGAATTTTGCACGAAGAAGTTTATGTCAGCCAACCAGACGGGTTTATGGATCAAGACAATCCGAATCATGTGTACAAGCTTAAGAAAGCTCTCTATGGGTTGAAACAAGCTCCTCGCGCATGGTACGATCTATTATCAAAGTTTCTACTCTCACAAGAATTCTCTAAAGGAACCGTGGATCCCACACTGTTCATCAGAAGACAAGGAAAACATATTCTCCTGTTACAAATTTATGTTGATGATATAATTTTTGCGTCTACTACACCTGAACTATGTGACCAATTTTTAAAAATAATGTGTTCAAAGTTTAAGATGTCGATGATGGGCAAAATATCATTTTTTCTAGGACTACAGATTTCACAAAGTCCTAGAGGCATCTTTATAAACCAGTCTAAATATGCTCTAGAATCTTTGAAAAAATATGGTATGGAATCTAGTGACCCCGTGGATACTCCCATGGTGGAGAAATCCAAACTGGATGAAGATACACAAGGGAAAGCCGTTGACCCTACACACTATCGTGGAATGGTTGGCACCCTTATGTATCTTACAGCCAGTAGACCAGACCTTACATTTGTTGTATGCATGTGTGCCCGGTATCAGGCAAAGCCTACCGAAAAGCACTTACATGCTGTAAAAAGAATCTTTAAATACCTAAGAGGAACCGTTAATAGGGGACTCTGGTATCCAAAGGATTCTTCTATTGCTCTAACAGCTTATGCAGACGCTGATCATGCGGGTTGCCAAGATACTAGACGAAGTACATCTGGAAGTATGCAATTATTGGGAGACAGACTTGTTAGCTGGTCATCAAAAAGGCAGAAAAGCGCTGCGATATCCAGTACGGAAGCTGAATATATAGCCTTGTCTGGCTGTTGTGCTCAAGTCCTTTGGATGAGATCACAGCTTACCGACTATGGCCTTGGATTCAATAAAATTCCAATGTACTGTGATAACAAAAGCGCTATTGCCTTATGCTGCAACAATGTTCAACATTCTCGATCAAAACATATTGACATCAGATTCCACTTCATAAAAGAGCAAGTTGAGAACGGAGTAGTAGAGCTTTACTTTGTCAATACGGAGTATCAGCTAGCGGACATCTTCACTAAAGCCCTTGGCAGAGAAAGAATTGAATTTCTTATCAACAAGCTGGGAATGCGAAGTTTTACGCCGGAGACCCTGAAACAATTGGCAGATGAAGCTGAAGAATAGTGGTGGTACCTATTCAAATATCCTGTATAAAATATGTATATATATTAAAAACCAAAAAAACCAAAAAGATTTTTATTTATTTATTTATTTTCAAAACCTTTATAAAAAAAGAGAAAAATATAAAAAGAAGTAATAATGGCATGTCTTCTAAAAATCGATAACATTTACGATCTTAGAAATGTCATTTAATAATGATACGAGGCTGTAAATGAAGTTCGAGCAGAAGTTTAAATGTTTTCAAAACATGCCAAATGGCTTGCTATTATTTCAGATAGCAACCCGGTCATCATCTTAAAGGCAAGTATTTCAAAAAGAAAACTTGACCTCATAACGGGAATTTATTCTCGGGCATGGTCTATTATATGACCATGCAAAGGCTTGTGTTTACTTTGCAACACAACCCGTGCCTTATTTATTACCATGAGTGTACGTGTCAGTGCGCTTATGTGTTGAAATAAGAGAAATCTTATTTCATGGTGTTTGATTTTTCAAAAATAAAATATTTAGTCATCAGAAAATGCTTTTCAAAGACATTCGACTTCTCAAACAACGACTACAACTCTTTAAATAGAAAACGGGTCATTGTTTGAGGGGGAGAAAATGTCAAATATCTTCTTCAGAAAGTCATTTGATAAAAGGAATAAATGTTTTTAAACAATAACGGAGTATCATTTTTTAAGAAAAGTTAATTAAGTTTAGCTTATGTGTGCCTTAAATGTTATTTGTTTATGCCTTTAGAGAGAATATGTGCAAATTTAAGTTGTTAGGTATGCTAGTTAAAAATACAAGGACTATTTGTGCAACTTGTTAACTTAAAATGCCTGAAATAACTTATAAATGAAAATTTCTAAAGATCTTAAACTTTAGGGGGCAGAAGTGTCAAAAACTAAAAAATTCTTATAACACCTCCACCCCTCCCCGTTTTTTAACACACACAAACACAACACTTACACCTTTTTCTCTCTAAAAAACCCTCCCTCGATCGTCATCTCCTCCAACACAATATCCATTCAATTTCATGCTTAAGGTATAAATAAAACATTGATCCTTACACCTTAATGTTCCTACATCTCGAACGAATTTCATTTTTTACAAAGTTTTAAGATCGAAAACCCTAAAAATCAAATTAGGGTTCTTCAAAAGTAAAACTGAGTGAAAACGCAAATTGATTGAGGGATTTTGTTCACATTAGGGTGTTAATGATTCGTGTATAGCAGTTTTTAATAAAGATATCATATGCGTTAGATTTGATTGATTTTGTGTGTTGAATAAGTGTGTTTTTGAGTTTAGTAGGAAAAGTTTGTGGGTTTTGTGTAGGATGTATGTTAAATCCATTATTGAGTGTAAATGTGCTTTGAAATCCATATCTTTTATGTTTGTTCTTGGGTACGAATTGACGTTTAGGTGTTGAATGCTCGTTTGATTGATTCTGAGTTTGGAAAATGCTAAAAATGTTTAGGTGAATTCTATGATGCTATATTGTTGAAATCTTAAAGTCATAACATGTGTGCAAATCACTTCAGTTCTCGAATCGAATTAGCAATTTTAGACCTAACCGGACTCGCAGGTTCTTAGCTTTAACCAGACACACAGTTTGTAATAGAGACCGAACTCACAGTTAGAACTTTTGACCAAACTCGCAGTTCCCATAAGTGACCGAACTCACAGCTCCCTTTAGTGACCGAATTCGCAGTTTTTAGCTAGTGACCAAACTCGCAATATGTACTTGTGACCGAATTTGTAGTTCCTAATATTGACCGATCTTGCAGTTTTTATTAATGACTGGACTCGCAGTTTCTAATAGTGACTCGTAGTTTTTTATTATTGACCGGACTCGCAGTTTCCAATAGGAACCGGACTCGCAGTTTTTTTATTATTGACCGGACTTGCAGTTTTTCAATAGTAACCGAACTTGTAGTTCTCAATATTGACCGGATTCGCAGTTTTCCACATTCAATCTAACAAAGATTTTAATCGATACTTAAAGGATACAAAGGCTTAAATTCCTGTATATACATCTTTAGAATAATAATTAGAAAGTGACTTTAAACTTGTTTTACGTAGCAAAATTTAAAATTGGTTCTCTTTGGAATCTAATCAAGTTTAAATTGGATTAAGTCAACTAACCCAATTAAGTTCACGCTTTCCATGATTAGTTCTCTAAATGTGTTGCATGCCTTAAGTTCCATAGCGTGAAAAGGTCTCTATAGTGTCTTACATATAAACTTGGTTATATATATAAAATGTAATGACACTTTCTTAGCAGAATCATGAGTATCACAAAAGAACAACAGCAAGCCCTTGACGATGCTCTTGTTTCACGAGAACAACGTCTAAGGATTGGAAATTGTAACTACAGATTGAGCACCACGTTTAAGACCAAGGAACCCACTTTTCAAGTTGCTTTGGACGTTCTTCCTCTCACACTGATAAGGCCCAAATTATATATGTTTTCTATGGCGTTATTTGTGTATATTTTATCATTTCTCATGAACTTTCAATACTTAATAGCCTAAAATTGCTTGCAGGTTCACTAGAAGACATCCCGAGGTTAGATACAACAAAATCAAACACTTACACGTTAAAGAACGCATCATTCAAAAAAAGATCAACAATCAAGCTCTATGAGCCAAAAGTACGTCGCACTTGCCATTTGTGCGCCACACTCACCTTTAAGTCAAAGAGAGTCAACATTGCATTAATTCAACAAGTACGCCGCATATTCTTTTATGTGCGCCGCACTTCCCATCTGATATGAAGCATTTATAAAGACTTTAATGCTACTGCAATTACACCCTAAGTACGCCGCACATATTCTCTTGTGCGTCGTACTTTCTCAATTAACATTTAATGCTAGTGCATTTAATCACCATGTGCGGCTCACAAACTTTTGTGTGCGCCGCACTTTTCACCCAAAATCAGCCTATAAATAAAGGACGAATTTTCACTCTCAAATCATTCCTCTCATTCTACAAATCATACCCCACATACATACTCTCATCCATCATCCATAAAAACACCAAAAACACCACTTCCTTTGAAGAATAAAGATCTAACGATCAAGAACGAAGACGGTTATCAACTTAGTTATTGAAATAATGGAAGTCTATGTTAAATCTACTTTTGTTATGAACACCTTAGCCATGAGAGGCT
>BQNB010017499.1:0-69840 GCA_026074375.1 Tanacetum coccineum
CTCTTAAAGATATGTTACATGCCTGCGTAATAGAATTTGGAAATGGTCGGGATAGACACTTACCACTAATTGAGTTCTTATACAACAATAGTTATCCTGCTAGCATTAAAGCTGCACCATTTGAAGCGCTTTATGGTCGTAAGTTTCGATTACCTATTTGTTGGGTCGAGGTCGGAGATGCTCAACTCATCGGTCCAGAAATTATTCAAGAGACAACCAAAAAGATCATTCAAATCAAGAGCAGAATTCAAGCCGCTCGTGATTGCTAGAAGAGTTATGCCGATGTGAGACGTAAGCCTTTAAAATTTCAAGTTGGTGACACAGTTATGTTAAAAGTTTCGCCTTGGAAAGGGGTTATCCGATTTGGCAAATGCGGGAAGTTGAACCATAGGTATATTGGACCTTTCAAAGTATTAGCAAAAGTAGGAACCATTGCTTACAGACTCGAACTTCCTCAACAATTAAGCAGGGTTCATAGCACGTTTCACGTATTCAATTTAAAGAAGTTGATAACGCCTTAATTATACATGTTTTCGACAGCGTTATTTATATATATATGATCATTTCTCGTGAACTTTCAGTACTTAATGTGACAACCGTGATTTGAGCCGGTTGGTCAGTTTGTTTAGAATTTATTTGAAGCGTTTATGTGTGTGTTCTTTATGTGTTTTATGTGTTTTGTGAGAGATATTTGTAAGAGATTGAAGTACATGATTGATGAATCATGGTACTAGTTGAAATGAGATTGAATGGAAATGAGATCATTTGGAAGCTTTGCAAATGTCGTGTACGTAATTTTCTGTGTACGTACTATATATATATAATACATGATATTATATATATTATGTTAGTATTTTAGTGATTTTAGAGTACTTCTATTTTTAGAAATAATTGGAAATAAAGGTTTGTTAGAAATCTAGTTAGAAAGTTCAAGGTTTAGCGAAATAAGCAAAGGTTTTAACCTAGAATTAAAAATATAGGTATAAAAGTTGTAAATAATAATAAATAAATAATTTTTTTTATATATAATAGAAAAAAACGAATTTTAATAAAAGAAAAGATATCCTAATTAGATTACAACTTGTTTTTGGTAATTATCTTTTAAGCCCTATAAATACAAATCATAACTTAATCAAAAATCACTTTTTCTCTCCCCTAAAAATCCCAACCGGTCGAACCCTCAAAACCAAGAAGAAAACCCCAAAAATTTTTAGGGTTTTGATTTTCAAGAGTTAAGGTATTGTTTTCTAAATCTTTTTCAATTCAATTGATTTTATTTAACGTAACAATCATTAAGGATGGATTAGGTTATTGTAAATAATCTGTAATTAAGAGGTTTTGATCATCAAAAATCGTTTTAGGGATAATAATTAGGGTTTTGGGTAAGTTAATTAGGGTTAATTATGCTAAATTCGGAATAGAAATCTTGGCAGAATTTTAGGTCATCTTGCGAGAGCCATATCTCGGTCATACGGATAGCTTTTATTGATTTTCTTGAGCCTAAAATTAACTACAGAGAGTCTACTTTCCAACCCAAGTGGTTTCATGAATTAAAAGTGAGTTAAAGTTAGTCAAATTAATCAAACAAGATTCGTTGTCAAAACTGAGTTTTCGGGGCGATTCTGAGTTGTGTTTGTGAAGTCAAAAACAATATCAAAACGTCTTTTTAATTGATGGGCTTGCTAATGTAGCATGTTCATGATGTTTATGATTTTTTGGAATTTTTGTAGAATTTTCCTAAGTGTTTAAATGGGTCTGCTCAAGCTAAACTTTTTGAAGGTCGAATCACGTCAAATTCTGGACACTTTGTGATGTTGGATTTTTATAAAATAGTTATACTCACTATTATTTTTATCCAAAAATCATAGAATCTCACAACTCATTAAGGAGCTATAGGATGTAATTAGAAGAACCAATTAGGTGTTTTAGTATTTTATTTAGAGTCATCTTGTGACTATAAAAACATGATAAAATGCCAAAAGTTGAGATGTAGGTTTTATAAGGTAACTTGAGGTTAACAAGTTGTGAAGAGTATATAGATGAGTTGAATCAAGATAGGGTATAGAGTATCCATCGTTGTGATTGTTACATCGACTTAGGTGAGAGACCTAATCGATGGTAACATGTTTGTATTGTTTTGCATAGATTAGTTGCAAGGTTAATTTAAGAGTTTGGATTTGCGTTGCATCGAGGTGAGTTTTACAGTCTCACTTTTTACTTATATTTTGGGATGGAAATGATGCAAAACTATTTTGAATTATGAACCGTGATATGTTTTTTTAAGTGTCGAACTATATGATTGCTATGTGCTATTGCTATGTGTTATGAATTGTAGTAAGGCATGGGCATGTGAGAATGGCATGGCCTAGTGTGTAACCCAAACGAACTTAGCTAGTCAAGTGGGTTAGTCTTGCGCGGAGATTGATTGTGGGACGGAGGGGTACGATCCACCTCAAATAATTGTGAATTTTGGTTTGTGATAGAATAGCCAAGCATATATGTTCGTAAATGTTGTTTTTATTGATCGTTGTGTCATATGCGTGTCTTAAACCTGTAACTCTCACCAACAATTTTGTTGACGTTTTAAGCATCATTTTTAGGTGACCAAAATGTGTGAAGATTTAAGAAGAGGTATTAGCTGGACCATAGGCTTGCATTACGGAATCCATGTTCATTTGTTTTATTTTGGTTGGTTGCACTATATGAATTTGAATGATAAATGTTGTAGGATGTTGTAGGTGGTATCATGCACTTAGGGTTCTTTCATTTTTTGGATTTTAATTCATTTAGTTATTTTTCTATTGTTGGCATGTGTTTGTGTTGATGCTATCGAATCAGCCTTTTGTGATTCACTTGGGCTAGGGTGTGACACTAATCAAGTGTATTTGCTATTACTATGTTCTAGGTACGTTACGTGGAAGAAAAGGGAAGGAACACGAAGATTTGAAGCTTAAACGATGAAAATTAACTTCAAGCGGAATGCTGCCCGACACCTGTTCACTTCTTTTGGTCATAACTCGTTCATACGAAACTCTGTTTGACCCGATTTCTAGCGCCCACGCGAAGATAATTTAATTACGTACAACCTTAAAATAAAGGCCAAGTGCTAAAAGTGAACATAAGTGCGATATTGTTTTACCAAAGTGCGAACACTTTTTGAGTCCTTGAAAAAATTAAAGGTAATTAAATGAAGATATCATTAACTCTCAATGTTCGATGCACAAATAAGTTTGTACGGTGGTTTTTGGCCCCTGAAAAGCCTATAAATACCCTCCTTGGCTCTTTTGTTTCACACACTCTCATACAAATAAATCCCCTTCATTTAGAACACTTAGAATAGGTGTTTTTGGTGATCTTGGCTTGACAAACCAAGAAACCAAACACCCCTTCAAACCACCATCACCACCAACCACCATTCTCAAACCTCATTCATCCATTTCCAATAACATACAATCATCTACAATCCTCGCAACTAGTAGAATCAAAGTTAAAAGTGTTCTTGGGGAATTTGTTTGAATTTGCTTATTGTTCATCAACATTTCAAGATTTTGATCCATCCAAGGAAGTATCATTAAAGTGTAATTCGAATCTATAAGCGATTGTGACAGAATTGTTCATAGTTTCCGGGTTTTGCTTTAAATATAATAAAGTGTTCTTGGGAAATTCTTGTGAAATCACCATCATTTGCTCTTGGAATTTGGTATAATCTTGTTTATCCTTTAAATATGATTATTATTGAATTGTTTGAGTTCATAATTTATTTTGTTACATCTTTGATCATGGAGTAGTCATCTTGTGTTTGTTTGGGCAATATGTGATCTTAGAATTAATCGATATAATCAGTCGTTATATTTAAATGTCGAAAGGATTTGTAACTTGTGAAATCTTTCATCTCTAAACTTGTAAACACTATCCTAAACATTTCATTGTCTTAGTGATCATTGCCTAAACAAACATACTTTAATCTTTGCTTTAATCATCCTTTTATTGCTTTCTTTGCGATATTCTATATATGCACGATTTGGTTAATTTGATCCGTGACAATCTTATTAACCTTAGCACCCTAATTACAAACTGAAAATACTTCAATTCCTATGGAACGACCTGAACTTACCTAATACTATATTACACTCGATAGGGTATACTTGACCGAGTGTTGTGTTTTTAGTTAAAATTAGTATTTCTAGTTATTATAAATTTAAAGCTTAGAAAACACGCATCAAGTTTTTGGCGCCGTTGTCGGGGAAATGTTTAAGTTGTTATAGTTTGTTTGTTTGATTTTGGTGCTATTTTGTTTCTTATCAAGTTATTTACTGTTTTGCAAAATTTGCAAGCTCTCCGTACAGTTTTCTGGCAAACTGAACCAAAAAGTTGTTTTTTCTTCATGAATTACGCCGCACTTCTTTTGTGCGGGGCCGGTTTTCGAAAAACCAAGGAAGTACGCGTTACTTTATCAGGTACGCCCCGCACTTTCTGCAAAATTTTCACAAACAGATAAAAAAATAAAATTCTTATTTCAAAAAACCAAAACCCCCATTGCTAGTCTTAGGTTTAGAATCATTTGGAATTGTAATTTTATCTGTTCTATGCCTTTTGTGTAGTTTGTAATTATCTAGTGTATATAATATTCCGGAGAAAACATAAATTTCCAGAAAATAGCCGATTCTTGCACTTTTCCTAATGTGACGCCGTAACTATCCAAATTTTTATTATCTTATTTAGCTTATTTTTATTAATAATTAAATTAAAATATATATTTTATATAACAATCTTTAAAAATAAAAAGTGTTATAAAAAAATTTGATAATATTTTATATATTTATATATATTTATATATATATATTATTATATATTATATATATTATAATATATGGTCTCTATGGCAAAATGCTTAATGTATGTATAAATCCCTTATCTTACGGAAAATAACTTGTGAATCTAATATATAAATTAAATAAAAATTTAATAACAAGGATTTGTTAAATTTAAAATGTTCCGCCAAGATTACATTCGGATCCGATCTTAAACCTACATCTTCCTTTAATGACTTTGTCGTTATTATTATACATGAAGAGGATGTGAACCCAAAAAAATAATTCTCAATCCTGATGATCAGCCTATGTGGGAAAGTGCTAAGGATGGGCACCGATTCTATTGCCAGTATTCAACTCGATTGTTATCAATAGTACTCACTTAAATATGGATTCTAGGAATATTTTTTATTAAATTTGATGGTTATCTGTGGGCCGATCCGCATGATCATATCCGTGAATTTCTCGCAATTTGTAACATGTTCAGATACGGTGAAACGCAGAGTGAAGCTGTTAAGCTTTTGATATTTCCTTTTTCCTTGTGCGATAAAGCTCAATATGGTTTAACGAACATACATGAGAGTCTATAAAATCGTGGATCAAATGAGAAAAAGCTTCTTTTCTAAAACTAATTATTTCCACCTTCGTTGTTTACACCGTCTTTTTCATTTACTTGAAGTCAAAAGTTTCTCTTTTTAAAACGTATGTGAAAGTCTAACCGCATGCCTCGTAACGACTGAGAACATGCTTCGATAAATGCCTATGGGAAGGTCTGACCAAAGATCGATTATTCAATTATTCTATCTACGGTCTAGACGAACCCACTCAGAAATTATGAAGTAACAACCGGAGGATTCTTTTCTTTATTAAAAGTCCAAATCAAGCTTTTCATTTCCTCGTAGGACATAAAGGTTCTTTCGAACTGATTGGCATTGAATCTAAAAAATCGAACATCATCAAAACTCTGTTTCCTTCCACCAATGGAAGTGATAGTAAAATTTACTAAAATTTAAATTGATAATTCTCGATTTATAGAAAAATTTAAGGCCATGGATTCTCTAAATTTTATAAGTTTTAAAATGAAGTTATTGAAGGATATACGTAACAAATATAATGAGCTTAGAGAGGGAAACACTTCTAAAAACCACCTGAACGATGACACACCGATGTGTGAACGTCATGAAGCAAATTACATCCAATCTGAAGGTAATAAAGACCAAAATTCTCATGATTCGCATTCTCACCAATCCCATCATGATCGTAATGATTCCGAGAAATCGCTCACAGAATTAAACAATGATGTGAGAAATGACCTCGAAGATTTCAAAATATGTATCCGTAGCATGAGAATTGTTCATTGTAAACTTTTTGCCAGAGACGATGGTAAAACCACCGGTGATTTACCTAAGAAAAAGTCTAAACCTATCAACCAAGAACCTCAATCTAAAACTGATTTCGAAAAATTAATGACTAAATTCTTGGATGATTAAAGAGTTACAAATATGTTTTTCAAGAACAATGTTAATGATATGATTATAAAGATGAAACAAAGAGAAAAAAATTGTCAAACCAAAATTAAAAACATGGAAAGAAAAATGGATGAGTGGGAAAAATCTCAAAACATATCTTCAGAACAATTATCGAAAGAATTAATACGTTCGAATAATGAAGAATTATCGAAGGAATTATCTAGAATTATTATGATCGTGAAGATGGTGAAACTACACCGAGTTTCGTATTATAGTGTTAAAAATCAAAAAAATTAGAAAAATCGCAATAAAAAAGAGAAAGAAAGTTTTAAGATAATCGTTTCGCAACTACCGAAGGAATTACATGAAGGATTGATTATTCGTTGATACAAATCGACGATGTAGAGTGTTGTATAAAGTAGAAGATATCGCCACTTGCCTTGTAAAGTATGTAAAGTATGGGATGACTGGGAAGTTGACCGTTACGGGAACGCCAACTTAGGTTGTTGTTTTTGATCTATGATCAAGACATTGTAAATAGTTGTGTCTTTATCATGGTAATGGTCAGGAAAAAGTGTCTAGCAACTTGTATTTTAGACTTAATCTATTTGTTTCGTAATTTTTATTTAACAACAATTTAATTCCCTTTCCTAATCATTAACCATGGGTTTTACGCGAATGAGGATGTGATCGAGCGTGCATGTTTATTCCGTCGTTACGGCCATGTATGCATGTCTCAGCTGCCTTGTTGGTTTATTACTATTAGTGAAAGTTAGAAGATCCATACCCTATATTACTCTACTATTCCTACTCTTTAGCTAATTCGAGGTGGGAGTAAGCAGTCACATGTGTCTATCCCATCGTTACGGGTGTGTATGTGTGATCTTTGTCGCCCTCCTGGAATATTGGTATTGATAAAGATTAGTTAGAGTAATCAACCCTAAGCCTTCTTATACAAATCCATATTTACCTTTTTAAACTTTTTACTCCTTAGCTTTAGCGGTGGAGATGTGTATCCTTGCCAAGCTTATGATAGAATACTCGTCACGACCGAGCAATTGAGCGAATTAGTTACATGTTACCACATAGATTAGTTGAGTGATTTGAGTGTTTTCATCTTCCTATTTCTTGAGGTGTTTGGTTGTGTACTTGTAATAGATCAAATAAATGCTTTAACAGAAGATATCCTTAAAGATACATTTTTATAGACATCAAAAGGCTACTTGAGGACAAGTAGGATTCAAGTAGAGGGATATTTGATGACATCAAATAACGTCTATTTTATAGCATCATTTATCCCCTGTTATTAACCCATTTTATATAATTATTGCAAAGAATTGTTACTTAATCGTTTATATTTGAGAATTGTAGTAATTACGGAGTACTTGGTGAATAATAGCAAAAGGCGCGCATTCTGGAGCTTAACTGAAAATATTTTGAAGATTAATGATTCTGACAACCAATACACCGTATCCATCAAGGAAGATACAACGTATATGTGCCTGCACTCACCAAAGACCACGAAGGAAACAAGATCCAATACCCCGTATCCAAGAAGGCAATACGCCGTATTCAAGCTTTATGGAAATAAAATATTCTGGAAGATATTAAACGTGGTCCCTACTCCAAGAAACCCCCAATACGTCGTATCCAAGACTTTGGATACGCCGTATCGAACCGACTCTAGACCCTATAAATAGAAAACTCAAAAACGAGTTTTAAGTGTGCTAAATCATATTCTCGATACCTAAACCACAAAAGTTGATTTTTAGAGGAGAAAAAGAGGAGAAAAGGTCTTGCAATACATTCCAATCCATAAAAGACAACGTGTAATTTCTTATACTTTTGTAATCGTTTAGTTTTTGGTATCATTCGTTAACTCGGTTAGTTTACCTTGGCTAAAACAATTACTCTTGTATTAATTATTATGTCATAAGGCTAATACCTTCGGGTATTAGCTGTTATTATGAAGATCTGAATGTTTGGTTTTGTTTATATCTCAATTGCTTAATTTATCGTTGTATGCTTGTTTATGTTTATCAATTCATACTTGTTTATGTGCTTTTGTGTGCGACCTAACATTCAATTGGATCTAGTGATATGGACCAAGTAATCTAGATGCCGAGATAGCTCTCCATATAGTAATTTATACATCTAGAATCATAGGATCACAAATATTATCCTTCTAAAATCGTGCTAAGGATACGCTTCTGGCTTAAATAGTTAACGGAAATTGCCTTTGGTTTATTGAACATGTTGACTAGTAGGTGAATCTAGATATTTCAACAAATAATATTTTGATTCCATTGGATAGCTAGACAAGTGGACTACTAGTGTATAAATTGTCATTAAGAAGTAAGTGGGTAAAGTCTCTATGAGCTAGGATTTAACAAGATCACCATTGCTTTAATCCTTAAGATAGATTATAATCATGTAATAAGGATGCTTTATGCGGATGCTTTAATTATGACAGAATTAATGTGTCTAGGTCTTAGGATGAAGTCCCGCCTAAGTCTAAGAATGATATGCCTCTTCGAGATAAGTAATCATTGCACTGAATAAACAAACCAACTTCTAATCGGATTAATGATGGCTAATACAGTTTTTTATCATAAGGCTCAACCGCTCTTTTATCTTTTGTTAATTTGCTTACGTGGATTAAAGTGTCTTGAATTGATTATAGTCACCAACAAACCCGTGCCAGTCTCTCAGGCTGAAACCCCCCTTTTACCTGTTAGAATTAGGATTATAACTAACATAGGATTAGCATAGGTTTGACTTAGATTAGAATTAACTTAGATTAGATAAACCAAAATATAAATAAATTGATAGATTTAACCTCGCTTCAAGTGTTCGACACCCTACTTACCACGAATCTACCACTGACCGGGTACACTGCCCGTTAAAGTGTTGTTTTTGGTTAACTCGGCAAAATATAAATTTAAAACTTGAACTATCATAAATAAATACCACACAACGACACATCACTCTCCAAGTGTGGAGAGGGTGTTGTTCATTTTTCTATTTAATGTGAAGTAACCATTTTTCTCCTAGTTATTTCTCTCTATAAACATCTCTCTCTTTTTCTCTAAAACTCAAGCAATTCGTGTGATGTGTATGTGATTTGATAAGTTTAACATGTGGTATCAAGAGCTCAAGGTTGTTTAGTGTTAGTGGTGTGCTTACTTTAGCATATTTCGAGCTTATATTGAGCTTATAAGCTCACGGCTTGGTTTTTGGTTATAGCTTATTTGTCATCAAGCTTCAAGCTTTAAACTTCTTCTTGTTCTAAGCTTGGTTTCTTTTGTTTTCGTGGCTTATTTTCAATTTCAAGCTCACGGTTTTGGCTTATTTAGTTTCTTGAATTTCTTCTCTAAGCTACGAGTTGTGTTTTGTTATGTTCGTATTGGTTTAGCTTTTAGTTCATAGCTTATTACACCTTATTTTGTGGCTTATTTCTTGTTGTAGTAGATTATTCGAATGTTAAAATCTTGTTTGCCAAGCCTTAGTTTCTTGGCAGCGGTTTAGAATAGGTGTTAGACAAGGATTTGTATTCGTTTTTGTTTGCAAGTCAAAAGTTAGCAAAAGACCAAAATCTGGTACAGGTAGCGGTTTAGTATAGTGGTCCCAAATTGTGTAGCGTTTTGGCAAGCTTAAGTGGCGGTTTGTCAAGTTTTCATAGCGGTTTGGTATTAAAAATCAAGCAAGCGATTTACCACTGCTTGTAACAGCAGTTTGCTTACAGGGATAGCGGTTTAATACTTTATCTTGGTCAATCTAAACATTACTCTGTCCAATTCAAAAGTCCGCAGTGGTTTGACAAAGTTATTTAGCGGTTTGTTGAATTTGTTAAGGCAACGGTTTAGTTCACAGTTTAGGTAGCGGTTTACCAGTTGCAACTAGGCAGTGGTTTGCTAGATATCACACCGATTTGTCAGGCAGCGGTTTGGTCCTTTTTAAGGCAGCAGTTTAGTTCACAGTTTAGGTAGCGGTTTACCAGTTATAACTAGGCAGCGGTTTACCAGATATCATGGCGGTTTGTCAGGCAGTGGTTTGGTCCTTTTTTAGGCAGCGATTTTCCATAAACTTGCCAGCGGTTTGGTTTGAATCTGACAGCGGTTTGATTAACCTTATTGCCAGCGGTTTGCCTTAGCTAGCCAGCGGTTTGATAGCAATTTTAGGCCATTTCAAGACATTTACTAATAATTGTGACACAAACTTGGACAATTAATAAACAAAGACTTCTAATTTACACTTGGACTTAAAGGACAATTACTTATTCATGGTTTCTTCTTGACTTTATAAAATCCCGTAAAAGTTCATTCTTTTCTCGGTTTAAGTCATAGACTTGTAAAATCCCATGAATTTTAAAGGACTTAATCATTTAAACTTTAATCAAAAGCAAATCATAATCACTAATCACTAAAACGATTCTAACTTATCATTTCATATCACTCTTGCAATGTCGACTCAACAAGACATTTATACAGCTGGTTCTGAAACCCGCCATCCTATGCTTAACAAAGAGATTTATGTTCCATGGTCTTCTCGTCTTCTTCGTTATGCTAAGAGTAGACCAAATGAAAAGTTAATCTACAATTCTATTATGAATGGTCCGAATGTCAGACGAATGATTCCTGAACCAGGTGGTGCAGACCGTGAAGTTCTTGTCAATGAAACCTTTCATGAGCAGACAGATGATGAACTCACTGAGAAGGAGCTTAAACAGGTAGAAGCCAATGATTAAGCCATTCAAACTATTCTTCTCGGTCTTCCTAAAGAGATCTATGCTGCTGTCGATAGCTGTGAAACTGCTCAGGAAATCTGGTTACGTGTTCAACAAATGATGAAAGGTTATGATATTGGAATTCAAGAGAAAAAGGCTAAGTTGTTTAATGAATGGGAAAGGTTTACTTCTACCGATGGGGAATCGATTGAGTCTTACTATCATCATTTCATGATTTCAAGAGAAATAAATACTTTCCAGAAAAGATTGCCAGCAATCTCAAGTTCCTAAACAACTTACAACCATAATAGAGTTGACATGTTACCATTGTTCATCAAACAAAGGACTTGCTGATGACATCAAATAAAGTCTATTTTATAGCATTATTTATCCCATGTAATGAACCCATTTTGTATAATTATTGCAAAGAATTGTTACTTAATCGTTTGTATTTGAGAATTGCAGTAATTATGGAGTACTTGGTGAATATTAGCAAAAGGCGCGCATTCTGGAGCTTAAACAAAGATATTTTGAAGATTACTGTTCTGACAACCAATACGCCGTATCCATCAAGGAAGATACGATGTATCTGTGCCTGCACTCACCAAAGACCACGAAGGAAACATGATCAATACGTCGTATCCAGAGAAGACCAATACGCCGTATTGGAGATATAGAAGGTGAATATTCTAGAAGATATCAAACATGGTCCCTACTCTAAGAAACCCCCGATACGCCGTATCGAACCCATTCGATACGCCGTATCGCACCGACTTCAGACCCTATAAATACAAAACTTAAAAACGAGTTTTAAGTGTGCTAAATCATATTCTCTATACCTAAACCACAAAATTCGATTTTCAGAGGAGAAAAAGAGCAGAAGAGCTCTCGCAACGCATTCCAATCCATAAGATACAACGTGTAATTTCTTATACTTTTGTAATCGTTCAGTTTTTGGTATCATTCGTTAACTCGGTTAGTTTACCTTGGCTAAGCTATTACTCTTGTATTAATTATGATGTTTGAAGGCTAATACCTTCGGGTATTAGCCAGTATTATGAAGATCTGAATGTTTGGTTTTGTTTATATCTTGATTGCTTAATTTATCGTTGTATGCTTGTTTATGTTTATCAATTTATACTTGTTTATGTGCTTTAATATGCGACCTATCATTCAACTGGATCTAGTGATACGGACCAAGTAATCTAGATGCCGAGATAGCTCTCCATATAGTGATTAATACATCTAGACCAATAGGATCACAATTAACGACCTGTCTTTGCCTTTAGATTGTGAGCTTAGTTGGACCGGTAGGTGACCCTTAGGATCAACGAGTATGTTCTAATTAATTGGTAAAGATTGGGTTAGTGGACTACTAGTGTATAAATCGCCATTAAGCAGTAAGTGGGTAAAGTCTCTATGAGCTAGGGTTTAACAAGATCATCATTGCTTTAATCCCTAAGATAGATTATAATCAGCAAATAAGGATGCTTTAATTGTGACAGAATTAATGTGTCTAGGTCTTAGGAAAAAGTCTCGCCTAAGTCTTAAGACTGATATGCCACCTCGAGATAAGTAATCATTACACCGAGTAAACAAACCAACTTCTAATCGGATTAATGATGGCTAATATAGTTTTCTATTATAAGGCTTGACCGCTCTTTTATCTTCTGTTAATTTGCTTGCGTAGGTTAAAGTGTCTTGAATTGATTGTAGTCACCACCAAACCCGTGCCAGTCTCTGAGGCTGAAACCCCCCTTTTACCTGTTAGAATTAGAATTAGAACTAACATAGGATTAGCATAGGTTTGATTTAGATTAGAATTAACTTAGATTAGTAAACCAAAATATTAATAAATTGAAAGATTTAACCTCGCTTCAAGTGTTCAAAACCCTACTTACCACGAATCTACCACCGATTGGGTACACTGCCCGTTAAAGTGTTATTTTTTGGTTAAGTCGGCAAAATATAAATTTAAAACTTGAACTATCATAAATAAACACCACACAACGACACATCAAGTTTTTGGCACCGTTGACGGAGAGTGAAAATTAATCTTGATTTTTATTTTATGTTTTGGTTTTTAACATTAGATTAGATCTAACCCTTAGGAGTAGTGTAATTTTGATTAGTGTATATTCTTGTATATTTTGTATATTTGTTAGTTTAATTGTTAGCTTGTATATTTGTGTGTTTAATTGTTTGCGTATTTAATTGTTTTCCTAATACACTGTTTTAGTCGATAACTCGATACGGCGTATCCACTACCATTGGATACGGCGTATCTAACTTTCTGTCCTATACAGCGCATTCATTCAACTGATTAATACGGCGTATTCACTTCTATTGAATACGGCGTATCGATCATCTGAAACATAATCAGAATCTAAGTTTTCGTATTTGATTTTCGGGCTAAAAATTTTTCTATCTTTCTTCAGAGCAAATCCTGATGATATTTTTACCTTTGTTATAGATAATTCTTATTAGAGCTAGTTGATTGAAGAAGGAACTACAAGAAGTCATGGCTGAACCGATTCTAAATGAAAACATGGAAAAAGCTCATATTGAATCAAATCTTTCTATCACCAGTAACGATATAAACGTTGAACTCAGCAAGGAATTTTTGGAGGAATTACAAAAGAATGCATACCACGGATAGATTGACGAAGACGTAGTTAACCACATTGCTAAGGTGCTTGAAATGATTGATTTAATCTACATTCCTGGTGTGGATTCCCATCAACTACGAATGAAAGTCTTTCCTCTCTCACTGGCTGATGACGTACGACAATGGTGGATAAACGAGGGGGAAGGAAAAATCACCGTTTGGGAAGAACTTGTTGAGAAATTTTTCTGTAAATTTTATCCCGAATCATATGATGGAGAAGAAAAAATGTTAGACGAAGGAGACAACTGGGGGATAGATCCACTTGAATTCATATCGCGAGTAAATTCATCATTTGAAAAACATATGAAAATGGATAGAAGAACTAAAAAGGTATTATTCCATGCTTGGATGAATGGGAGTTGGAATAAAAGACGTATGGATGACATCATCTTATGTAGTAATGATACTACTACTGGTTCATTTTTTAGACCTTATCTAAAAACAAGTGAAAAGAACGAAACTGAAAAGGATAATGAACTAAGCCAGACAAAGCGCAAATGCAGCAATACATCCATTTCTATTGATGAGCAACCTTACAAAAGGACATGCAAGGCAGAAAAGTTTGAAGCTATAAAATATTCACTTGGACCCAACGAAGAATATATTGCTATAAGAAGATGTGAATATGATGCTTGGGAAAGAAACGAAGATAGGATGTCCATAATTTACCAAGAAATTTTTCAGAAGAAGGACAACGGATGGAAGGTGACGCGCATCGAGTGAGAAGCTGAGTGAAGAGAAACTGAAGAAAAGTCTAACTTAAAGACTTCGCTGTAAACAAAAGTGCTTCCCGGGAGACAACCCGGAATGTTATTTATTTTTATTGAGTCTGTATTCCCAGAAATCAATACGGCGTATCCGCTCCATACAATACGGCGTATTAATTGTCTGGACGTTATCAGTCTTTACTTTTTATGCACTTTAAAAACATTATTGTTAGTTCTGGCAATACGACGTATTCATGCACATGATACGGCGTATTCACCAGACTGGACTCGTTATTTATTTGTTTAGTATTAATTTAATTAACCGTAGATTCAAAGATAGGAATGCACCGTTTTTCCTATTTTTACCAGGACTTGTGAAAGAAATAAATCGACTAATGAATAGGGGAAGAATTTGACACAGTCTGAGGTGTTAGAGTCTTGAAACTTTAAGGCGGTTGTTCAACACGAATTCTTGCTTATTAACTCAACATGGAGAATCTACCGAGCAAATATCAGGGGAGTTTCTCATTCTAATTCTTTTTTATTCCCGTATTTTTAATGTTTTATCTATACAAAAAGGACGTTGTATAATTCAAGTGGGAGGATGGATTTTATTGTATACCTGTCTTAATTTTACACTTAAAATGCTTAAAAATTGCGCAAATTAAAAAAAAATTCAGCATACTTTTGTGAAAATTACATGTTACATAACCCGCACACAAATAAACCCTTATTAGATATAGTGAGGATTTAACATATCCATTTTCCAAATGTCTTAACCATATTCTCAAATATGAGTGTGCCGGTGATGTTAGTAGACTTAAGAACTTGGCTTGGTATATCACTGACGCAACTGATGAGTCACTATGGATTTAGATGGGTAGTAACTTTGTTTAAATTGGAAATTTGGATTACACCTAAAAAGCCTATTCATGTTGTTTATTAACTAACTACACTAGTTAGTTAACCCACGTATAAACCCTTTGTTTACTCTCACTTTAAGAGTAGGTACCTTCTTAGAACAACCCGTAGATCCATCCTTTAGGAAATACACCATTTGTTAATAACTTTACACCTAATCCCACATTAATGCCAACCCTGTTCAGATTAAGTTTATTTTACAATTTTGCTGGTTTCTTAAAGTGTACGGTTTGTAATTCCCGAGTCTTGCTGTACAACACAATTTTTCTATCTTTGGTACCCCGGTTTGAAGAATATGCCACATCTCAACTGGCGAAAAGAATATATCGTCCCAAATCATGATATTTTCCTTACCCATCGACAATTAATGGGTACGTCCAAAGAATGAAGAATTAATGAAAGAATTTATCGGATTATTAAGAGTTCGTCGAAGATGGATGAAACATACTCCGATTTTTCGTATGCACTAGTTAGAATGTAGAAAAAAAAAAAGTTAGTAAACATGCACATACAAAATAAAGAGAGATGGAAGATATAGTTTAGAAGTTAAATATTGTCTTTTTCTTGTTCATATTTGCATATACACAAAGGAAATCAATTATCAACGTGTGTGTGTGAGTGATTATTCGTTGATACAAATCGACGATGTAGAGTATTGTATAAAGTGGAAGATATCGCCACTTGCCTTGTAAAGTATGTAAAGTATGGGATGATTGGGAAGTTGACCATTACGGGAACGCCAACTTAGGTTGGTTGTTTATGATCTATGTTCATAGTCGTTGTAAATTTGTCGTGTCTGCTATCATGATAACGGTTGGGAAAAAAATGTCTAGAAACTTGTATTTTAGACTTAATCTATTTGTTTTGTAATTTTTATTTAATAAATTACTTATCTTTCCTAATGACTAGCCGTTGGTTTTACGCGAATGAGGATGTGTATGAGCGTGGCATGTCTTATTCGTCGTTACGGCAATGGTAATGCATGTCCTAAGCTGCTTGTTGGGTTTATGGACCCCCTTTGGTGGAAAAGTTAGAAGGTCCCTACCCTATATCATTCTTCATCCTAACCGTTGGTTAAATTCGAATGAGGATGTGATCGAACACACATGTCTATTCCGTCGTTACGGCCATGTATGTGTGCTTCAGCTGCCTTGTTGGAGTGGTACTTCTGGTGAAAGATTGAAAAATGATCAACCCTAAGCCTTATCATACAAACCTATATTTACCTTTATAAACTTGTTACTCCTTAGCTTTAGCGGTGGAGATGTGTATCCTTGCCAAGCTTATGATAGAATACTCGTCATGATGAGCAATTGAGCGAATTAGTTAACCAGTTTCCCACTACAACTTAGTTCGAGTGATTTGACGTGTTTTTATTCTTCTCTATTAGTACACCAGCTGACTCGCCGAGTCTTTTCCCGGTCGCCATCGTACCACGCCTGTTAATCTAAGATACATCAATAGTGCATATAGAAACACGCCTCATCAATCGGAACCTTACTCATTCTCTACTCTAGCGGCTGTATTGAATTCCTGTTGATGATGACTTCAATGTAGACTAACTGTTCTAGTGTCAACCATCGCCGCCCACCTACTGCCACAGTCGGTCACTACTGTCTGGCCATTTATTCCGCTACCGAGCGAGGCGCGACCATAGGTCGGCACGGCCTCAGCATCAATGAGACTGTGTACTGAATTTCTGCCCACAACGTCTGACTACGATAGAGACTCTCGTTTCATCACTATTCGTCAGCCCATTAAAGTAATACTCACCACGCCCTGAGCTACCCTGCGACGATTGTTCAACATCCCCGACTATATACACTCGTATGCTGAGCAGCCGAGACCCTGTTTCTCAAGCTCGCGCTCTTGAGTCTGTGTGAGTCTTCGCGCCACATCGACAGCCGACCCGCCCTCCTCACCCCTCCCCGGCAGTCCTTCCCTTCCTACGCGCCGAACTTCTTGGGGTTTCCTTACGCCTCCACACAGCCGCCCGCCACGATCCATCAACTTGACCCCCCTGGAGCCCTTTCACCCATAAACGCATAGCATACACACCCGTCCGCTCGTGGAGCTCCCGACTTACTATTCCCCCCCCCTAGCTCATACACACAATACGACGCCTGCATCTCCCACTTAACTCCGCTAACGATACGACGTATACTTCCGCCTGCCACATATCACACCCTCATCACTCCACTAACGCAACAATCCGTGTAGGCGACACTCCCCCATCCGTCCCGTCAATTACCCCCGCCACCCGCTGTGCACCCCATTGAACGAAACAATACGCCGCTCTCTCTGTATAGCTATATCCCGCTACAGCGTGAATACCTTCTCGGAAGATATCAATCATATTCCACCCTACCGCCAAATGAACCATATCCCACCTCGCGCTACGCACCGCCGCCCTCAGCCGAACCTCCACCCCTTTCGCTCGCTCGCCCGCATTCGCCACAACCAACATTCTCCCATAGACCCCTCACCCCCCACCCCCCAACCACACCAACCATTAATAGTCTAACTCCGCACAGATATCATCAAACCCTTCCTCTCTAATCTCCCCGCGAGTCTTCTTCTGTCGCCCGGCCAACATGAGATTCCCTCCCATCCGCGACACTCCGCCTCTACCACACACTAAAACTCCCCTCTCTCACTAACTGAGAGATAAGTCCTCTCATCCCCTTGGAGGTACCGCAACAACACCTCGCATCAACAAGACAGAAGTATTGACGCGCTGTGATACCTGTACAGAGCTCATGACGCATAACATCACGACTCACCAATCCCACCATGGCATCGGAAATAAAACCCAGCCTACGATTGATATCCCATTTGTACTGTGTGTGCCAGATCCTTTCTCGCCTTCTTCATCCTCAGAATGCGACTGTGTCTTTTGGCCTTATCTATTTTCTAGTATATGATCATCAAGCGTTCTTGCTAATGTCTACTTTTACTCTGGAACTTTAATACGATCCACACTCTATTCAGTCGAGAGTCGTACAACTGCAGAAATCCTAAAGACCGCACTGGGTGATAGGTCTACTCGCTTCAGGTACTTTAGACCTTCTCTTACTCTCTTGATGATAGCCGCTATGTCGTCGCTGCGAGTCTGCTCTGATTTAATATCTTGCACACTTGCTTACCATTACCTCTCTGCTCGCGTGTCATCCGCTTTGTTTACTGCCGAGAGTGTACCCCCACCATTTTATACTCGCGCGCGTTATGTCGCCCTTTAATGTAGCCGCCCCCACCCGCCACTCCACTCATCACTCTTACTCCGTAATCTTAGTGACCTTCACCCGAGACTCCAATAAGTGCTCATCTAGACTGCCAGCGGATACGCACTCTTCCTCCCGACCCTAGCAGTCGACCCGTAATTACATCTGGCCCAATAGGGTCTCATTAACACCCCATGTCCTTTTCCTTTAGCATTGTGAGGGTTAGTTGGACCGGTAGGGGACACCTTGGGATTAACGAGCCTCAGTTCTAATCCGCTCACATGCCGCGCTCTATAAGATGCGGGTTAGTGGACTACTACTAATCGCGTTAAGCAGTAAGTGGGTTAAGCCTCTCTATGAGCGCAGGCTCTTCCCTAACTAGGTCTCCACCATTCGCCTTTATCCCTCTTGTCGCTACACCGTATACTAAGACATGATACAGCTATATACAATAAGGCATGCCTTATGAGGTTCTGACAACCAATACGCCGTATCCATCAAGGAAGATACGACGTATCTGTGCCTGCACTCACCAAAGACCATGAAGGAAACATGATCAATACGCCGTGTCCATAGAAGACCAATACGCCGTATTAAAGATATAGAAGGTGAATATTCTGGAAGATATCAAACATCATCCCTACTCCAAGAAACCCCTGATACGCCGTATCGAACCCATTCGATACGCCGCATTGCACCAAATTCAGACCCTATAAATACAAAACTTAAAAATGAGTTTTAAGTGTGCTAAATCATATTCTCGATACCTAAACCACAAAATTCAATTTTTAGAGGAGAAAAAGAGCAGAAGAGGTCTCGCAGAGCATTCCAATCCATAGGAGACAACGTGTAATTTCTTATACTTTTGTAATCATTTAGTTTTTGGTATCATTCGTTATCTCGGTTAGTTTACCTTGGCTAAGCCATTACTCTTGTATTAATTATGATGTTTGAAGGCTAATACCTTCAGGTATTAGCCATTATTATGAAGATCTGAATGTTTGGTTTTGTTTATATCTTGATTGCTTCATTTATCGTTGTATGCTTGTTTATGTTTACCAATTTATACTTGTTTATGTGCTTTAATATGCGACCTATCATTTAACTAGATCTAGTGATACGGACCAAGTAATCTAGATGCCGGGATAGCTCTCTATATAGTGATTAATACATCTGGACCAATAGGATCACAATTAACGACATGTCTTTTCCTTTAGATTGTGAGCTTAGTTGGACCGGTAGGTGACCCTTGGGATTAACGAGTACGTTCTAATTAATTGGTAAAGATTGGGTTAGTGGACTACTACTAATCGCCGTTAAGCAGTAAGTGGGTAAAGTCTCTATGAGCTAGGGTTTAACAAGATCACCATTGCTTTAATCCCTAAGATAAATTATAATCAGCAAATAAGGATGCTTTATGAGGATGCTTTAATTGTGACAGAATTAATGTGTCTAGGTCTTAGGAAGAAGTCCCGCCTAAGTCTTAAGAATGATATGCCACCTCGAGATAAGTGATCATTGCACTGAGTAAACAAACCAACTTCTAATCGGATTAATGATGGCTAATACAGTTTTCTATTATAAGGCTTGACCACTCTTTTATATTCTGTTAATTTGCTTGCGTGGGTTAAAGTGTCTTGAATTGATTGTAGTCACCACCAAACTCGTGCCAGTCTCTTAGGCTGAAACCCCCCTTTTACCTGTTAGAATTAGAATTAAAACTAACATAGGATTAGCATAGGTTTGACTTAGATTAGAATTAACTTAGATTAGTAAACCAAAATATTAATAAATTAAAAGATTTAACCTCGCTTCAAGTGTTCGACACCCTACTTACCACGAATCTACCACCGACCGAGTACACTTCCCGTTAAAGTGTTGTTTTTGGTTAAGTCGGCAAAATATAAATTTAAAACTTGAATCATAAAAATATACACCACACAATGACACATCACTTGTATACAGCAGATTACACTCAATTGTATGATTTCTTGAAATACAATCAAAAGGAGGTAGATGATCTAAGAGCTGAACGACTTGCAAAGACACATGATCCTTTGGCACTCATGGAAAATTCTAACAATCCTTACAACTATCTAGTGTTTCACCCAGATCAACCATCACCAAGTACCTACATGAAACAACCACTCCCCGACATCAACTATAACCCTCAACCATCATTCAACCAGAACTACATGCAACAACCAATGATAGATCCTGAAGACATTACAGATCCCATAACTGCAATGAACATGGCACTTGTTCTAATGGCTAAGGCATTTAAACTAAACTACTCAACACCAACCAACAACAACCAGAGAATTTCATCAAACCCTCATAATAGGCAGATTGCTCAACCGGGTATGAATATGGGTCAAGACAGACAGATGCAGATGGTTGGAGGTAATGGTGGGAATCAGTTTAGACAATATGCTGAATAGAATGTTAGGAATAAGAATGGGTATAATGCAGTACAGAATGTCGTGAATCAAGTTGTTCAGAATGCAGTTCGGAATCTGGGTGTTAAGAATGTTGGAATTCAGAATGGGCTTATTGTTGTTCTAGGGATTGCTAATCAGAATCCAAATGTGAATGGTAATGTTGTAGCAGCACGGGCTGAGGGTAATGCAAATGGGAATAATGGTAATCAGATAAAGTGTTACAACTGCAGAGGATTGGGTCATCTTGCTAGGAAATGCACTGTCAGGCCAATGAGAAGGGATGCTGCTTAGGTTCGGACTCAGTTGCTGATTGCTTAAAAGAAAGAATCAGGAATCCAACTCCAAGCTGAAGAGTTTGATTTGATGGCTGCTGCAGCGGATCTTGATGAGATTGAGGAAGTCAATGCAAACTGCATTTTGATGGCTAATTTGCAGCAAGCATCGACATCGGGTACTCAGACTGACAAAGCTCCCGTCTATGACTCAGACGGATCAGCTGAGGTACACAACTATGACAATTGCTATGATAATGAGATATTTAATATGTTTACTCAAGAGGAGCAGTATACTGAGCTACTCGAGCCCATTCCTGAACCACACCAAGTACAACAGAATGATAGTAATGTTATTTCTGAGGTTTCTAGTGTGGAACAAGATGGGGGAACAGTAGATCAACATCCTGCAACTGTTGAGGAAACACGTGCTTATTTTGAATCATTATATAATAATTTGGCAATTGAAGTTGAAAAGGTCAACTCGGTCAATCGCAAAATGAAAGAAACAAATGCTGATTTGACCACTGAGCTTGCTAGATATAAAAATCAAGAAAAGTGTTTTGAAATTAGTCAAGAAAAATATGACAAACTTGAAAGATGTTATCAAAAGTCTGTTTATCAAGAACAATGTCTTACTAAAAAGATAAATGCACTTCACTTAAGTTCCGGTAAACAAATAACGACTTTGAATGAGGAAATTTCAAATTTAAATAAACAGCTTTCAAAGGAAAAATCAACTGTTTCTTCTCTTCTTGAAGAAAAGAAAAAGTTGAAGTCTGATTTCAAAATACGCGAAGACGAGCTTCTTGATAAACAAATTCAACTTGAGAATAAGATAAAGGAATTAGATAATATTTTGGTTAAAACGGGTCAATCGATTCAAACGATGCACATGCTTTCACCTAAGCCAGACTCGTTTTACCACACCGAACAGAAAATGGCTTTGGGTTATCAAAATCCTTTTTATCTCAAGCAAGCTCAGCAGAAACAACAGAGTTTGTATAATGGCAAAGTTCTATTAGAAAAGCATGATCCTCCTGCTGTGTATGATTCGGAGGAGACACTGCAACTTGCTCAAGAGAGTCGCGAGAACCGATAATTACATAGAATCCAAGAATCAAGTGCTTAAGGAATACTTTGATAGCATTGGCATCTCCCACCAAGCGTCCTCTGTCAGAACACCTTAACAAAATGGAGTCGTGGAACGAAGAAATCGGACATTAGTGGAGGCTGCTAGAACAATGTTGATTTTCTCTCGTGCACCGTTATTCTTATGGGCTGAAGCAATTGCTACTGCGTGCTACACTCAAAACTGCTCTATTATTCACCGTCAATTAACAAAACACCATACGAGCTCATTAACGGCAGAAAACTGGACATCTCCTTTCTACATGTATTCAGGGCTCTCTGTTATCCCAAGAATGATCGTGAAGATATTGGGAAGCTTGGTGCAAAAGGTAATATTGGCTTCTTTATTGGTTATTCTACTAATTCCTGTGCTTATAGAGTCTACAACCGAAGGACAAAGAAAATCATGAAGACAATGAATGTGACATTTGATGAGCTTTCAGCTATGTCTTTTGAACAATGCAGTTTAAAACCCGGGTTTTAAAGCATGACTTCTAGACAAATCAGTTCAGGACTTGATCTTACTTATGCTCTGTCAACAATAACAACTCAACAACCAACTGAACGTGAATTGGATTTACTGTTCAATGCTATGTATGATGATTACATTGGTGGTCAACCGTCAACTGCTCTAAGAACTGTTCCAGCTTCTCAAGCACCTCAAGTTCTTCAGACTCCAACCACATCTACAACAATAGCAGACACCGCACCAACACCAACAAATTCATTCTCTTAAGCTACAAATTTTCCAAACACTTCACAGGATGTTGACGAGCTCGAAACACAACAACATGTTCCGAATGCTATGCTCGATGGAAATACGTTTGTAAATCCTTTTGCTACTCCATCCACATGTGCTGCAGAATCATCATCTTCACAATATGTGGATCCATCGAACATGCATACGTTTTATCAACCTTACCCTCACGAGTATTTGTGAACTAAGGATCACTCTCTAGAACAAGTGATAGGAGAACCCTCACGACCAGTTTTGACACGGAATCAACTCTGAATAGATGGTGACATATGCATGTATGCATTAACCGTGAGCTATATGGAACCAAGAAATGTCAAAGAGGCTATGACCGACCCTGCATGGATTGAATCATTGCAAGAAGAGCTTCTCCAGTTCAAAAGGCTTGATGTATGGGTGTTAGTTCCTGCTCCAGACAACATAAAACCCCTCACTTTGAAATGGCTATTCAAGAACAAGCACGATGAAGAGAACACGGTCATTAGACACAAGACTCGTCTGGTTGTTAGAGGGTACCGCCAAGAGGAAGGAATAGATTTCGAAGAATCCTTCGCTTCGGTTGCTAGAATGGAAGCTATCAGGATATTTTTGGCATATGGTGCACACAAATCGTTCACTGTATTTCAAATGGACTTGAAAACTGCTTTCTTGCGTGGTACGTTAAAAGAAGACGTGTAGGTGTGTCAACCTGAAGGTTTCATTAATGCCGATCATCCAAGCCAAGTCCTACACGTTAAGATGGCACATATGGGTTAAAGCAAGCACCAAGGGCATGGTATGACGAATTGTCAAGTTTCCCTACAAAATCCCTTCTTCAAAGGCACCATGATCAACGCTGTTTTATAAGGCACTGACGATAATGACATCTCAGTGGTACAGTCAAATGTAGAACTATTATCTTTGGTTTACAAACCCAAGGTATACCCAACACTGATTTCAAACCTCATGAAAAAGCCGCTTCAAAATTTCCATGATGGTGGAAATGACGTTTTACCTAGGTAATCCAATTAACCAAACCCCCTGAGGCATCTTCAACCACCCATCCCAACTACGTGTTATAAATTCTTAATTAAATATGGAATGGAAACTTGCGATCCTGTTAAAACTCCAATGGAGATCAAGACAAACTTGACCTAGATCAAAATGGGACTCTAGTAGATGCAACGAAATATTGTAGCATTATTGTTGCCCTAATGTAATCATTACGTTAAAGCAGACCGAACATTGAACACACGCACTTTTTATTGTGCTTCGTATACCAGGCTAAGCCACCAAGAAGCACCTCAAGGAGGTTAAAAGGATCTTTTGTTATCTATGGGGAACCATTAATATGGGTCTCTGGTATACGAAGGATTCTGGTTTTGAACTAACCAGATTTTCAGATGCTGATTATGCGGGATGTAAAGACACCTTCAAGGGTACTTCCGGTGGAGCTCAATTCTTAGGTGAAAAGCTAGTTAGTTGGTCCTCAAAGAAACAAGACTGAACGCATGATCCACTGCGGAAAATGCAGAATATGTGTCTATCATCAGCCTTGTTGTGGGGCCCAAGTCCTTTTGGATGCGGACAACAGTTACTCAGATTATGGCATTTACTCAACAAGAAATCCTATCGTATTTTGAGTCTAATCAACACATCAACCATATCCTGCAACCCGAACAACACTCGAGAACGAAACACATCGTTGTCCGCTACCATTTCATAAAGGAGCATGTGGAAAAGGGTACGATTGAACTATATTTTGTCAAGACTGATTACCAACTGGCCGACCTCTTCACCAAAGCTCTTTCAGTGGATAGATTCAACTATCTGGTTCATCGCCTTGGTATGTGCAATTTGTCTCCACAGGAGCTTGAACGTCTGGCAAAATCACAGCAATTCTTTGTATATATTTATCAGAAAAACAAAATACAAAAATATAAAACCAAGAAAAAGAAAATATAAAAGTATAAAACCTATAAAAGCAAAAAATAAAATTAGAAAATTTCAAAAATACCAAAAATATTCTTCTTCGACATGTCTCTTGAGAATCGATAACATTTACGTACCTAGAAATGTTGATTAATATTGACACGGGTATATAAATGAAGTTAGAGCGAGAGTTTCAAATGCTTTCATAACATGTCCTTTCAAAATTTTCTTTACGACTTCTAAGTAAATGCCAGCTTAGAACTCGGTCTCTAAAGAAAGGAAAATGTTCATCTATGTACATTTATCCTAAACAACAGGAAGTTCATATCTTCTCGATCTTGAGCAATGTCATAAAAATATTCAAAGTTTGTGAATGCTTAGGGGAAGCACAAAGGAAATGATAATTAATAAGATAAATATAAAATCATTATCCTGTTGAGCATAATTTTTCAAAATATTTTCAAAAAGAAAATTTTAAATTCTTTCAAAATTATGTGCTCAACAAACTCCCACTCCAAGTTTTCACTCTAATCTTTTATTGAGGGGGAGTATAATAATAAGATTCATTTTGTATGCTCTTATATTCTCCCAAGTCTTAGTTAGACTCATGTGAATTACCGAACATTAACTTGTTTTTAATTCACTAATATCTCAAAAATTGTCACTACATATGCAATCTTTAAGGGGGATGATAGTGATTAAAATGTGATCAATAAGCTTAA
This sequence comes from Tanacetum coccineum, assembly GCA_026074375.1. NCBI lineage: Eukaryota > Viridiplantae > Streptophyta > Magnoliopsida > Asterales > Asteraceae > Tanacetum > Tanacetum coccineum. Next base: position 25,755 of record BQNB010017499.1, read on the forward strand.
TATGGATACGATCTTCAATCCATAAGTATGTTCCCAAACCTCGCATGTGCAAAACTCTTTCATAAAATGGTGCATATGTGAGGGGGAGCTTTTTGGTAACTCTAAAAACTCTCATTGTGTCATAAATGATTTCTCAGACACGTTGATTAATTTTTCAAATGGTTTTATGGATCTTCATGGCAATACCTAAAGACCGACCAACTGTTGTATCTCAAGGAGTTATAAGGCAGTTAAGGTTAGGTATATTCGTTCCATGATCCAGCCAGAACCGGAGGGATCTACCTAGGAGCACTCCATTAGATAGAGTAGAAGTCCTAGGTATGATTGAAAAAAAGAGTAAAGTAAGATCAGGAAGAATGTTATCCAAGGCATGAGTTATCACCGGAACAATCCCAACAAGGTAATAATGAGGACGCGTTGGTTTAACATTGAAGGGGTTGAAGAATTAAAAAGAATTGTAAGAATAAAGGGTGAAAAGAAAGAAGCCCTCCAAACAACCTTAGGCAGAAACCAGGTCAATGCATAATCTATCGGTAATCACAAAGATGATTATGATATTGAAGACAAGTCATCATAGACCCAGTGATGCAAGGCACAACCCATCCCAGCTACTCAGGATTCTCTCAAAAGAAGTCTGTTTCATTTCTCACGGAGATCAACACGTTTCTATCTGCTTTCTCATTCCGAGATCGTTGATATTGAAAAGGTGACAGTCTTATCCAGCCTTCGATTACCAAATAACAAATGTGAACTTATAGAGTCTAGAGCCATCGAGATCAATAAAAAATCTCACTAGGACACAAATTCTAAAAATACAAAATGTCGTACATCATTATACAACATTTGGTATCAAAGAGTCCTACACATTATCCCTGTGGTAATTGCCAGAAAATTCAGAGTGATACTCTTTAGTATTCACAGTGATGAATAGAAATCCTTCCAGAGTCAACATCAAACAGCTTTGCGGTAGGTGACTTTCGAGATTCTAAATGAATCAAGCTTGTGTCAACTGGATATCGATTTTGGTCCAGTATATGAATTGACGACTCAATCAGAAAGATAGTAACTATCTGATTCACTCTTACCGTGTTGTCTGCTTTGAGATGCTCCGGTAACGAGAATGGCTAGTGCAGCTGCGAAACCCTGTCAAGGAGATTCTTTTGAATTCTACCTGATCACAAGCAGTATTTATACTGATTAACGGGGAACCGTGGCTATTGCAACCATATTCGGCGAAGTGACAAAGACACTTTCGTCTATGTATGTTTTCACAAACCTATACTTGTAGTTTTTCTCGATGGTAGCGGCGTCTAGTCCATGTCGAGTCAAGATTCAAGACCTCATGCTTAATCAACAAAGATAAATACATAATGAAAGCTCAAGCACATGTTTCCATGTCTTCCGAAATCTCTGATGTACAAGCACTTCCTCAAAAGAACATTTTCGACAAGATTGCCGGGCAATAACAAAGATATATCTCACAAGTGGATCAAGTACTACTCCTTCCATGATGTGGTACAAGTAATCATGTTAAAGAAATGTTGACGGAGATTGTTAGCAAGCTTTTAAGACCTTGAGCATGAGGGTGGAGACACAAGATCGCAAGGAGCCATAAAGATTCAAGGATAAAGATTCAGAGATCTTAGCAGTCAAGACAAATCAAGGCCAAAGACCATGATATCAGTATCTTGTCAAAGAATATCAAGTTAAAGATCAAGATCCATGATCACAAGCATGCAAAAGGAACTTCAAAGGAATTCCCAAGAACAAAAGGCTCCAAGATTTAAGACATCACAAGATGTGAAGCCATAAGTGTTATGACCACCCCTTAGGGGGAGATTGTTACCCGTGTTTTTATGTAAAGTGATGGTCATTATATATTCCCAAGCCTTGTATAGGAAAACATAGTTTACGGGAATTCATTTAAGCTAACTGGGCCTAGGTGTCGGGCTAAATCCTATTAGTTTGGCCCATTAAAGGCTCAAACGTCCCAACTAAGAGTCCATGCCTCATTTAAGTATAAATACCCCTTCCTAGCATGTTAGGAAGGGTGTTGCTTATTTTCTATCTATGTGAAGCAACCATTTTCTCTCTAGTTATTTCTTTCTCTCTCTAAACATCTCTCCACTCTCTCTCTCTCCGTCTCTCATCTACTCTCCTCGATCATCTCATCTCCATCTCCGACTCACTTCTCTCTCTCTCGATCTCTCGTCTTATCTCTCTTCTCTCTCTATGGTAGGGGGGGTGTGAAGTAACCATTTTTCTCCTAGTTCTTTCTCTCTCTAAACATCTCTCTCTCTCTCTTTCTAAAACTCAAGCAATGTGCGTGATGTGTATATGATTTGATAACGTTAACACCCACCATGGCTGCAAACACAATGCTAGGAATGCTCCGCCAAGATACGAGTCAAAAATAACAACACAACACAACATAACATGATGTTTAAAAACCCCAAGATCAAACTCGATCCAAATACAACTTCAATTAAAAATAAAATAACAGAATGCATACAAACCCCAAAAATCAAACTCGATCAAAACCGCATGTAATTATAACATCATGTTTAAAAATCCCCAAAATCAAACCCTACCCGATCAAAATCGTACGCAGATCATAAAAACACGATGTTTAATAAAACATAATAACAAACCTCACCAACAACATCCGACCATATAGTGAGATGAGTGATCTGAATGAACGAAATGGTTATAGGTAGAAGAAGATACGACTCAAGAAAGAAAGTGGGCGCGTGAAGTGGGATGACAACGATACTTATATGAGCAATCGACGCTTACCAGAAGCGGTGGACTTTCATATACCGCCCTTTATTATATAGTTCGGTTTCAATCGCCAAATAATCAACAGGCAAGCAAAGCCTTAGTAAACTAAATCTAACTCGCACTGGCTGTAAACACAATGAAGCGATGCCCCGCCAAGATACGTGTCAATGAGTCATATCTTTTTTCACTTACAACCATTTCATTCATTCAGATCTCTTTTCCACTTCAATGCCTAGGTGTCTTTCCCACTTCATCTACCTCGCATAACACAACATGACTGCAAACACGGTGTCGCGCTGCCACGCCAAGATCCGAGCCAATTATAACATTCAAAATCCAGCAACCTAGCGTGATGCGTAACCAAATACCGCCCTATAATATATAGCTATAACAGGCACTACAATAACGACAACGGTCATGGCTGTAAACACAATCAATTGACTCCCCACCAAGATAGCATGGCTGCAGACACAATTGAGTTAACGACAATTACGGAAACAATTTGGCTCGGACATGCGGCTGCTGGAATGGATAAAGCCGCATCAAGCACAACGTGGCTGCAAGCACGGTGCCATGCTGCCCTGCCAAGATCTAAGTCAATAACAACATTGGCATTCCAACAACCTGTTGTGATTGGACATTCACAAACGCAGTAAAACCATCATCGCCAACAAAAGAACCCGAAACATTCGAACACAATTAAGTGACGCCACAATTTAATAATCAGATCTAACATGGTTGCAAACACAATCAAGTGATGCCTCGCCAAAACACGTGGAATAATGAAACCCGTCATGGCTGCAAACACAATCTAGGAATGCCCTGCAAGGTATGAGTCAATTTGAACCATCACAATGAAACACTATAATCAAGTACTTGCCCGCCAAGGTACGGGTCAATTTCAACAACCAAAAAGAACAAAACCCAACATGGTTGCAAAGACGGGTTTATTTCAACTATCATAATGCAAGAATAACAGCAAATACGGGAACAATTTAGCTCAGACATTGGGCAGCTGAAATGGACAAAGCCGCAACAAACACAGCATGGCTGCAAGCATGATGCCTCGCTGCCCCACCAAGGTCTGAGTTAACAACAACATTGGCATTCCAACAACCTGTTGTAATTGCATATTCACAAATGCACAAACGAAGTAAAACCATCATCGCCAACAAAAGAACCCGAAGCCATTAGAACACAATTAAGTGATGCCATAATTTAATAATAAGACCTGACATGGCTGCAAACACAATCAAGTGATACCCCGCCAATATAGCATGGCTGCAAACATAATCGAGCGATTCCTCGCCAAAACACATGTAATAATAAAACCCATCATGGCTACAAACACAATCCTAGGAATGTCGCGTCAAGATACGGTTTAATTTGGAAAACCCTACAACAAAGTTTACATAAGCTGATAAGCAAACAACAATAACAACACAACATAACACGATGTTTAAAAAACCTAAAAATCAAACCCGATCCAAATTAAACTTTAATTAAAAATAATATAGCAGAATGCATACAAACCCTAAAAATCAAACCCAATCAACACTGCATGTAATTATATCATCATGTTTAAAAAACCCTAAAATCCCGATCAAAGTTGCACTTCAATCAAAAAGAATATAAAACATAGAAACCTCATAAATCAAACCTGATGAAACCATAAATCAATCCCGAAAAAAATCGCATGCAGTTCATAAAAGCACAATGTTTAAAAAACATAATAACAAACCTTACCAACAACATCCGATCATATAACATCATCCGTAAAGAGGCAAAACACCAAATCTACAATACATCGCATACCACACATAGCCTCATCAAAATCAGATGAGATCAAATAAAGTGAGAAAGAGATCTGCATGAACGAAATGGTTGTAGGTGAAAGAAGATATGACACAAGAAAGAAAGTAAGTAAGTGAAGTGAGATGAATGATCTGAATGAAGGAAATGGATTTTACGTAGAAGAAGATGTGAGCAAAAAAAGAAAGTAGGCGTATGAAGTGGAAAGAGAGAGACAGCAATGTGGGCAATTAATAGCTATCGGGAGCGGTGAACTTTTATATACCGCCCTTTAATATATAGTTATAATATAAATCGGTGTATGATTGTATCAATGAACTCAACCAACATCACTTTGGTTTAATTTATTAGTCAATGAGTTTTAGTAAAAAAAACAAGATAAATAAACTATCACAAAATACAAACAACTGAACAATTATGGACCAAACTATATCGATTAGTCGACACATTGAAAAAACGTGTGTACAATTGACGTCAACATTGATGTCATGTACAGTTGAGAGGACGAGTATATACGTTACCCAAAGAGATATCATAAATGATGCCGCCTGCAATCAAAGCGACAGACGCCGAAGCCGTCGAAACGTCGAATCATCAGGATTCATTCGCTGGAAAAGGCTCTTCTTGCATTCCACGCAAAACATTAAATGCACCACTATCCTAATAAAGCTTACAACGCTGCTCGAGGGATACGTCTATCATTATGTTATCATTACAAGCCATGTCTAACACGCCATGGAATATCACAAATCTTGCCCACATTATAAGTCGCATATAGCATACCTTGAAGGGACTCAACCTGGGAGGAGCTCTAACACTCTGAGACGGACCAGTGTGACTCTACCATTAAGTCCAACATCATACCACTTGTACATAGTATAATACTAGACTTAGGGGACTTGATAGTGTATCAGTATTAATGGCTCAAGCCCGTTAATTACACGCCTAAGTCAAAGCCCAATACTAAGGCCCATTATCAAACTCTGATAAGTCCTAAGCCATAACCCCAGGCTGTACGAACCTAAGGAGAACTTCTCAGGCCGTGTACCATACACGCATGGGACGGGTATCTTACAACTGTCACTAACTATTAAGATGTACTATTTGACATATGACCAAAGACAGGAAATCGACAAGACCATGTACAAACAGTACTTGGCCAAGAAAGGAACACCACGCGTCACCATTGTCTGCCATCTGATGATCAACACATGGCCTGCTTATAGCAATTGATCATCCACTCGGGTCTACCCCGCAAAACCCTAAATGTTCTTCCATGAATAGAAAACATATCTAACACAAAAAAGGATCAACATCATTTTAAACATACCGTACCACACAGTAGATACACATTCATATGGTTTGTTAGAGTGTTATCAAAGCTTGTTTATTCCCAATCTTTTCTTTAGGTCTTTACCATTCAATAACCGAACAACAAAACCATCTCAAAACATCTGTTAATCACGTTTTATCTATCTTAAGTAAACAAATATAAATATAGATATAGATGTCCAAAATATTAAGTCATGTGTTAGTGTTTTAGAAATTGACACTTTTCTTTGATTTAGGAAGAATTGCGTATATATTCATCTATAGGTGAATAATTACGTATACGTATAGCTTTTTACATTAAGTACAATAATTTTTATGCACGTGTGTGTGTGTGTGTGACGTCTAGGTGTTTAGTTTCATAAGATTGGCATGCCAATCTTATGAGGTTTATGGTTAAAAACATGAATGGTGTGTTTGTTTATAAAAGTCAATGTGATACTTTGTCACATTGCCTAAACTTTCTTGGTATTTGATATATTTTTCAAGGGTAAAACCATTTACCCGATAAAATAAAAATGACCGGGTATCAAACCTTAAGCTATATAAACTAGGGGTCGTTTCGTACGATGATGGGAGTTAGAATAGGATTTGGGTTTGGTATAGATTGAAAGAAAAGTAAAATAATAAAAAATGATTGATAGTATTAATGTTGTTTGTTTTGTAAAATATAATTGGGAATTGATTTGTATTTAATATTATTATATAATAAAAAGAGCTCATTTGTTTATATTATAAAATAAAAAAAACAACATGTAAACATTCATCGTAGTAGTTAATGCCAATATTTCAATAATTGATTTGACTTATGTCAGTAAACTAAGGCACGATGCCTGGTTTCGTAGAACCCCACGAGGAATGGTTTCACACTTAATTTAAAAACCCATACCCACTTACCAAATGGATGATTTGACTATGATAATATTACTTTATGTCAAATACCATCAACCAAACGCACTCTAGGTAATTAGCTGCTTAATATTGGACTGAATCTTTAATAGGCCCAATATAATTACAGGCTTATTGTTTGGCCTTCTTAACGCTGAGGCCTGAGTGAAGTAGTGAACAAAACCAAGATTACATTTCTCATCTTCCGATTAAAGATTACGTTCTTGGGGTTGGGGGCATCCTGACAAAATTTAACTATTCCAACTGCTCATGTATGCTTACGAGTTAAGACGCTTTAGCAGTGTAGTTCATCCAAACACATTCTCCAACTCGAGCTATTCAAATAGACGTTTGAGTCCAGCTTTAGAATAAAGCCACATCAGAACCCCAAATTACCAATGAGGAGATACAAGATAAAAAACAACTCAAACCTAAAAAATTTAATTGTGCATGGACAAAATATGTAGGTCCTCTCGTGAAAGGAAAAATGCACCGATAACACATTGATATTAACATACATGAGCATTTCAATGAGTGTTGTAATCTTGAGTTATAAATGCAAATCATATCTCATACTATACTATATATAATATAGAGCAAATCTCATAAAAATTAACCCATTTTAAGTCCAATTTCAATTAAAGCTACCAATATTTTTCCTCAATTTAAAGTATCAATTTTTTTTCTTGTTGCAATGTTAGATAATTAGTAGGTTTTCAAGTTACAAAAAGGGTTAAACTACCAAACACCCCTTATCTCTTATTACATCAAATGCCTTATCACAATCCATCATTCAAACGATTTAAAATATGAAATTCACACAGAAAGTTAATCTTAACAAGAGCTAATTTTAGAAAATAATTTTTTTTTTTAACAAACGAATATATTTAACTAAATTAATGACTAAAACAACCTTTAAATTAAAATAAATTACCCAACGAATTCCAAAAATTCTAGAAAATTTTACCCTACTAAAAACACTATTGAAGAGCTACCAGGAAATAAAAAATATGTTTTTGACATTTCTTACTATTTTTTATAAAATAAAAACAAAAAAAATTTATAAAAAGAAAAGGACAAATAGGTTTTTGATATTTTTAAAATAGTAAAAGGTGACTAAAAATCTTGAAAATATTTCGACAAAAATAAAATACATTTTAGAATCGTATATATAAAGGAAGAAATTATTATGAAGGTTTTTGATATATTTTGACTAAATAAAAACAAAAAACTGATTTTTTTTCAATAGTAAAACGTGACTAAAAATCTTGAAATTTTTTTGACAAAAGAAATACTTTTTAGAATCTTATTTAAAAAGGACGAATTTTTATGAAGGTTTTTAATATATTTAGACAAAATAAAAACACAAAAGTTTTATAAAAAAAGAAATAGGTGACCTGTTACCTAACTAACAGGTAAAAATATCTTTAAATTGCACGATATGATAAGTTAAATACCTTAAATTGAGAAAAAAAGACTGATACTTTTAACTGAAATTGGACATAAGATGAGTACTTTTTATGCGATTTACCCTTATAATATATATTAATTTTGTCCGACGCATCAAAGAGTTTATGTCCCAATAAACCCCATATGTGAGAATGCTTCCTAACCAAATAGTTGTGCCTTCAAGACCGTCTTAAAACATATGTGATGAATATGTTATGTATATATATTATGATAGTTTTTGTTTTCTTTTATTAAAAAAATTCACTTTTGTTTGACGGGATCGTTGGTATTAAACTATTAACAACCATGTCAATTAAGGTTAGTTGTCGTTTGTATATTAACAGGCTTTAAATCTTAACGATTAAAATATTCGAGTTTTAAAACTAACACAACCTAGCACATGAAAATAAAATGTGTTAAACAAAACATTCAAGGACGTTTGATCTCGCAAAATAGTCGTATATTGTCGGTATGCTATACTTTAATATTGTTAAACATCTTCACAATTCTAGATTGCCAAAAACAAGTGAAATGTTTTATGATAAACATTATCAATTAGCGATTAAAAATTGCTTAAAATAATACAAATATATGCAAAAAAAACAAAGTAATTCATTCTAAATATATCCTTAATACAAAAGAAAATATATATGGTAATATGATAAAAAAAAGTATCAAAGAAAAGAAATTCTAAAAAAATGCATAACACAACTAAAAACATTTACGTAGTGTTTGGTATGTTGTAATCAAATGAGGAATAGAAAAGATTATTACGATGGAATTAAAAAATGTTGTTTGCTTACATTTATGGAATGTAATGATTCATTACAAGGAATGACGCATTACACCAAAACTATTCCTTAGGGCCCCCCTACTTTTTTTTCATTCCATCTTGTAATGGAATCAAATTACATAAAACTCCACCATTAACTAACATATTAAATTAACTTCATATCATTAATGGGGCATTTTAGTCTTTTTATCATGATTTCATTACGTCTTATCATACAAACCAAACATGATTAATAATGGTAATGAATCATTACATCCACTATTTATTCCATTACGTCGGTTATTCCATTTATTTGACATTTCATTCCGTCCTACCAAACGAATCCTTAAAGTTTTAAATTTGGTAAAACATCTCTCCAGATCTAATCAGGTAAGAGGCGTGAAATTCTGACCGCCTTTAAGTGAAAAAATGCACTTGCTAGCTTAAATATTTGAAGGCATATAAACAAGTTAGATTAAAAAGTCGTTTTAAGATATCATTTAAAATACAAAACGTAGCGAAGATGAAAAACTTCATTGATGTAGCTTACGTCGTGATCTTGCTTTGTAATTTGGTGAAGCTTGATCATTGTTTTCACCCATGAGCTTTCTTCTCCCCATAAGCTCTAGCTCTTGTTTTCTTTCTCCCCTTTTGTCGAATAAAAAAGGTGGGATTAATTTTGATCTTTCACTTAATCATTACCGAAGGTAGAAAAGTAGATATCTTTGTAGAGGTAAATGGTAGATATCTTCAAACGTGCTCCCCCTAGATCGTTTGCTTCCCATTGTATCAAGACGGGGATCCATAGGTCAAGAGCATAACCTTTGCAGTGTTCTTGGCTACAACAAGAACAAGAAACAAGAAACAACAATTGCACATGTGCAAGTCCAACATAAGTTAATTTACCATTTGGATACTTGGATACATGGGTTAGTACAAACATAATCCATTATGTGATTTTGTACATCATTATTAATCATCCATATCATACATGTGTTATACCAATATGTATGTATCATTATGACTCCAATCACCATTTGATGAGCATGTTAGGGTTGATCATCTTGCATATGTGTACTATAATTTCATCACATTATGTCGTTTAGATATTTTGCATAATGAATCACAATCAAACATATAATGGGCGTATCATATTTTTTGAAAACTTATAATTTATTTAAAAAACACACAAAAACATAAAAGTTGACATGACAATACATTAATGTAAAAGTTGGTCTGAGAAGACATGAAACTGAAACACAGTTTATTAATAATAAACGAGTACCTGTGCAGCAACGAGATTTTATAGCGACATATAGTTATGATTATCTGCCGTTATAAAATCTCGTTGTTATGCACATATACTCATCTAGTTTAAAATCTCTCCACATCTAATCAGGCAAGATGCATGAAATTCTGACCGCCTTTAGATGAAAAAAAAGACGCGCTTATTAGCTCAAATATTAGAACGCATATAAATAAATTAGATTAAAAAGTCGTCTAAGGATATCTTGTGAAAGACAAGCACCACCATGTATCCATTATCTCTACGACTCTACTTGAGTTGCAAGTTGGTTTTTAGTGTATTTTCTACTCACTTTCATTTCGAGTTGTAAGTGAGATACAGAAAAGGACCACGTCAATTGACACAACTTGATCTATCGAATATCTTTCAAATAGTAAGAAGGCGAGTTGATCAATGACCATAGGGACGTTTACGCGCAAGGCTAAAGTGCCAAAATGATAAGACTTTGGGAGTCAACTCTATTTCGATACAAATAAAACTTAGATTAAAGTTTTATGGGTTTATGGCTTTAAAACCATTAAAATTTTGAAGTAGATTGTTTGTTTTAAAGCACAACATTACCTCTCATGTTCAAATGAACATGAGAGGATCCTTATCTTCAAATATCTCAACGCCACAACTATAATGTACATGGTATATAACACATTTCATCTTGCTCATGTATAAATCATTTAGATAGTTAGGCTAATACCTAATTCGAAAAATTTACTTGTTAAAAGCATCTTACATATACATTTTCTCATTCTATACTCACCGTCTTAACTCTTAAGATTATTTTTAAGCCATTTAAGGTTTAGCTACCAACATGCTAGAAAATACAGATAAAAGAATAATTATCATCACCATTCTGAGATAGTTGATCATAAATCTAATTCGTGCTTATACTGTGATACATTTTTTTAACGGTTATCAATAATTCAAAATTATTGGCTAGCTGGTTAGAAGTTATACTTAAATTCTAGTTCACTACAACATTCGGTGGTTTCTCCGACGACATTTTGGGCCTTTTGCCAGTGAAATGTCGTCAGGATACTTTTCCCCGACGTCAAGGCCGGCTGAGCTAGAATTTTTTTCGAGGGAGGGCCGAAACGATTCAAATTTCAAAATACAAAATTTTCACCGAAAATTTTACATGTTGATCTTGATTCTTGATGATTGTGACTTGAGAGGGAGTGAGGGACAGGGACTTTTTACATTTCGTCAGTTATGCATATCACATTTTGGTGGTTTTTTAAAAATAATATATTGGGCTTTAACTTGTGAGCAGGCCATTTCTTATTGGGCTTTAAGTTGTGAGAGGGCCAAACCAAATCTTTTTATTTTTAACACATGAATTGCAAACAATAACACACTAACAGGCTTATGTCTAGGGGGACAGCACCCTTCCCTGTCTACTGATAGCTCCGCCCATGGTCAAGGCGCCGGTAAACGCTTGTCGGGGAAACCATGTCGGTAAAGCCAACCGTGACGAGTTTCTCTGACGCCAACGTGGGACCCATGTGATTTTCAGTCAACAATGATACCATATTTTGGTCCACCTGTCCCCGAAGATAAGTCGTCGGGCGTTACTTTTGGCGATTCAATGCTTTTTTAAACTAATTAATTGATATTAATTAATTAATATTCATTAGTATTAATATTGATAAAACGGTCAACAAAGTCAAAGCTGTGAGGAGGGTTTTCCTGAAGACATGTCGTTGGGGATGAGCTTGGCTGGGTCAACAGAAGTCAAACATAGGGCTACTTTTCTCGACAACTTGTCGTCGACAATTAGTTGTTCAACTGCTGCACAACAATCTACACAGCTGCTATTTTTTAGATTTTTTTTTTGAAAAAAAACTACCAAAACCTGTACACAACCACAACATGTACACAACCAAAACTAACCTGTAAATATCCGAAAACAACTTATAACAGCTAAAAGACTTGTATATATATGATAAACGTCACAAAAAACCGTCTAAAACATTACAACGCCTACAAAAACGGGTGTTATATACAAATCTAGCTGCCTATCCACAAAACTTGCAATATCCGCAAGATACAAGTCGTCAAAAGTTTATATAAATGTTCAAAATGTACAATAACCATATACAAGTTGCCAAAATAGAGTTCAAGACACAAAATAACCCATACATACCCATATATGCTAATGACCCTCGTCATCATCCCCGCCAAAATCCTCATCCCTGACCTCGTGAGCATCCACACCCCGCCACTCCCACTCTCGCCCCTACGCCCGTTGCCCGAGCCTATTTTGCTCTGGGAACCAAGTTGGGTAAGTAACTCGGACATGCGTATGTCACTATGATATCCTTATACATGAGATATTAAACGGATGAGTCGATATGATAACGTTATACAAGACATGTGAAACCAATGAGTCAAGATGGCATCGTTAAACACGAGATGTTAAACGGATGATTTGAGAATGCATCGTAATACAGAGAATGTTAAACGGATGAGTCAATATGACATCGTTATACATGAGACGTTAAACGGATGAGTCAATATGATATCGTTATACAAAACATGTGAAACAGATGAATCGAGATGGTATCGTTATACATGAGATGTTAAACGGATGAGTTAAGATGTTATCGTTATACATAGAATGTAAAACGGATGAGTCGATATGATATCGTTATACATGAGATGTTAAACGAATGAGTCGAGATGGTATCTTTATACATAGAATGTTAAACGGATGAGTCGATATGATATCGTTATACATGAGATGTTAAACGGATGAATCGATATGATATCGTTATACATGAGACGTGAAACGAGTTGACCATGGACAAAGTTGGTCAAAGCTTACCCCGAGGACATGTCCTCGGGGAAATATTGGCGGGAAAACTCGCCGTCAAAAATTCGACATAGTATTTTGGTCAAAACGACTAAGTGTTCCCGAGGACATGTCCTCGGGAAAACGTTGGCGGGAGAACTCACCGCCAAAAAATTCAACATAGCATTTTGGTCAAACGACTAAGTGTTTCTCGAGGGGATGTCCTCGGGAAAACGTTGGCGGGAAAACTCACCACCAAAAAATTTGACATAGTATTTTGGTCAAAACGACTAAGTGTTTCTCGAGGACATGTCCTCGGGGAAACATCACACACCCTTATCATAAAAGCATATTTTATCCTCATAACCAGCAACACATCACACACTCTCTCAACCACCAACACATTATAGGGGATTTAACATATAAATAACATATTATAAAATGAAAAAACGCAACGGATGAATCATCTATAACCGGATCCATAGAGTAAAATGATTAATCAGTATATAAACAACAATGGTTATACCTATGAAGCATGATCAGTAGAAATAAATAGTGATTATCACCACTATACGATTTTCCCAAGAAACATAAGTGATCAATGAAGATCACCTCTATGTTGATACACACTACACTTCCTTGTACACCCCTTTGATGCTAGTCTATAACCCTGTAAATTTGTACACACCTTGAATGATCTAGATTCAATGTGTTGGATCAATAAAAACATAAACCCTATATGGGTTTTTGTTTTGAGCCATAAGAAAACAAGAGAGAGGGGTAAAGAATTTTGGTAAGTTGTTATCTTAAAATTATGAGAAGATATCAATTATATCATCACATAAAATTGATCTTATCCCCTCCTTGTACTCCTCCCTAGGTCGGCCCCTTTATGGGCTAGAATGGGCCTCCCTTTTATTTTCCAAGTCCAATAAACTAAGTCCTTTACTTAGTTATTAAAGGCCTGATAGTGATCCCGAGTTACGTAGGTTATTTATATACCGTACATACAATAAACACGATATATAAAGTGGTACCTCAGTGTATATGTGTGTGACCTCATAGGCTCACATGTGTCTAGCCGTATAATTATTTATTATGACACGAGCATACTTCAATAACTCACACTTGCGCACGTCATAATAATCAAGTAATAATACAAGCAAAGGTTAGCGTCTAGCACCACGCCAATGCCCCTAGAAACATATGAGGATAATTTCTTAAATATCTCATTTTAAATGGTTTAGATATCAATCATCCATTTGTTGCAGATACTATGTTGAACATTAGACACGGATCATGAGTCATTCTAATGTTTAACATTTTGTTTCTCGATATAGACATTGAACTAGATTACCAAATTTATCAAACATCATCTTAATTACATTTGGGTGCGGCCACACATACATCTGTCCAATTCATCGAGGGGCCCAGTAGTATCTAACTCCAAAGCATGTGGAGGAACAAATTCTATTTTGACTGCACGTGTTCATCATGTGCTTCACATCGCTCATGAAGATGGTTTTTATAACAACCTTATTCAGGTCAGCGTTTAACCATATCAAAGATTGACATTCCACACACACAAAACCTACTTGCATCTTAATTCTAAGAATGAGAGACATAACCACTTGCGAGATTCACTATTGAAGCCGATCTAGGCAGTGAATACTCGTAGGTTGGGTCAGTCTAATGTTCATCCAACAGACAACATATGAGTTTGGCGGCATCATCAATTAATATTCATACTATATGAATATGACCAAAACAGTCATAATCTCCTTATTTTAATGATACTCACGTATCATCAACTGACAATGAACGATTTAGAATAAATAAATTATTCATGGATTTAAGCATGATAATATAGGACACAATTAATTTAAAATGAAAATGATCACACCAAGTATATCAATTCATTATGAAATAAAAACTATTTTACATCCTAATTATTCAAATACTAAAAATAAACAGATCTACATGAAACTACCAGCTGATTTAAGTCTAATGTTCCTAGCATGCTCAACATGTTTGGTATAAGACATTGGCTTTGTAAACGGATCAACTAAGTTGTTATCTATGTGAGCTTTGAGAATACAAATATCACCTTCTTGAATAACTTCGCGAATATAATGATATTTTCTTCAAAAATGTTTGGCATCCTTTTGAGCACCAGGTTCATCGGCTATGGTAATTGTACCAGTTTTGTCACAGTACATATCTATAGGTCTATCATTGGTTGGAACAACGCCAAGCTCAGAAATGAATTTACGTATCCAAATTGCTTCCATTGCAGCTTCAGAAGCAGCTATGTATTCAACTTTTGTAGAAGACATAGCAGTATTGCTTTGCTTAGAACTCTTCCAATCAACAGTGCCTCCGTTCATCATGAAAACATACCATGTCTGAGATCGAAGGTCATCCCGATCAGTCTCCCAGCTAGTGTCAGTGTAACAAGTAACACTAAGCTCAGTTGAGGAATTACCACCATAAACAAGAAACATATCTTTAGTGTTTTAAAGATATTTTAATATGTTCTTTACAGCAGTCCAGTGACTTTCTCCTGGATTCTGTTGGTATCTGCTCATTAGGTTATGAGAGAATGCTACATCAGGTCTAGTGCACCTCACCGTGTATATGATAGAACCTACCGCTGAAGCATAAGGCACTCCTTTCATTCGCTTTACCTCAGCAGGTGTGTAGGGTCCTTGAGTCTTACTCAAGTCTACATTGGAATACTTCCATGTTTGGAAGCATCCATCTTAAACCGTTTTAAGATCTTGTCAATGTATGCATTTTGACTTAAACCGATTAACCGCCTTGATCTATCTCAATAGATCTTGATTCTAAAATGTATGTTGCTTCACATAAGTCATTCATGGCAAAACATTTTCCAAGCCAGGATTTTACATCTTGTTGCATTGGAATATTGTTTCCTAGAGTAATATGTCATCGACATATAAGATTAGGAAAATGACGATACTTCCACTAGCTCTCATATATACACATGGCTTATCGAGATTTTGAGTGAAACCATACTTTTTGATCTCCTCATCAAATCTCTTATTCCAGCTCCTAGAAGCTTGCTTAAGTCCATAAATGGATCTTTGAAGCTTGCATACTCGTCTAGGATGCTTAAGATTCACAAACCCCTTAGGTTTCACCATATAAACATCTTCGTTTAGGCGACCATTCAAGAAGGCGGTCTTGACATCCATTTGCCAAATCTCATAGTCATAATACGCGACTATGGCTATAAGAATCCTAATAGCTTTGATGTCTGCAATAGGCGACAAGGTTTCTTCATAGTCAACCCCGTAGGTTTGAGGGGAACCTTTTGCTACAAGACGAGCTTTATAGGTATGTATATTGCCATCCATATCGGTCTTCTTCTTGAAGAGCCATTTACTCCCAACAGTCTTACAATTAGGAGGAAGATCAACTAAGTTCAAGACTTGGTTGTCTTTCATGGATTGCATTTCCACGTTCTTAGCTTCAAGCCGTTTATTGGATTCATGATTCGACAATGCAGCTCGATAGTTGGTGGGTTCACCATGATCCCCTAACTCATGTTCCTCAACATCGACATAAAAACCATATCATTTAGGTGCTTGAGGTATCCTTGCGGATCTACGAACGGGATTTACATCAGTTTGAGGTTCAACATCATCATGTTCGACCTCAAGTTGATGTTCGCTAGTGTTCCCAAAAGTTTGTGCATCTTGCATTTGAATTTCATCAAAGTCTACAGTGCTCCCACTTGCTTCTTGTGATATGAGACTGTTTTAAAAAAACTCAACGTATCGAGCAACAAATATTTTGTTCTTAGGTGGGTAGTAGAAGTAGTAACCCGTTGTTTACTTTGGGTATCCTACAAAGATGCACTTGATAGATCTGGATTCAAGTTTGTTTGGCATGTCTCGTTTGACAAGAGCCTCATAACCCCAGACTTTTAAGTAAGACAAATTCGATACTTTCCTGTGCCATATTTCATATGTTGTCTTATCAACCTTCTTTATTGGAACCATATTGAGTATGCGCGCAACAGACTCTAGAGCATAGCCCCAAAAGGCATTGGCAACGTCGTTAGACTCATCATAGATCGAACCATGTCAAGAAAAGTTCGATTTCTCCTCTCGAACACACCATTATGTTGTGGCGTGTAAGGAGGGGTAAGTTGTGAGATAATCTCATGAATCCTTAGATGATCTAAAAACTCTTGACTTAAATACTCGCCTCCTCGATCGGATCAAAGTGCTTTTATAGTCTTTTCGAGTTGATTTTCTACTTCGTTTTGGAATGTTTTGAACATGTCAAAGATCATGTTTATGTTTAATCAAGTAAACATAACCATATCTACTGAAGTCGTCAGTAAAAGTAAAGTAGTAGTTAACACCTTCTCTAGACGTGGTTCTAAATGGGCTACATACATCACTATGTATAATTCCAAGTAGATCATCATCCCTTTCACTTGCATAAGTGAAAGGCTTTCTTTCATCTTACCAGATATACAAGATACACATACGTCAAAAGACTAATCATCAATTAACTTAAGAAGCACATCGTGTTGCAGCTTCGCCATGTGTTTTTTGATTATATGGCCAAGACGACAATGCCATAGAAAATTAAAATCCAAGTTGTGCTTCAATTTCTTATTACTATATATGTAAATAGATCACTCATTGGATACATGATTATGCATATCAATCTCAAAAATACCATCACATGAAATAACATTAAAATAAAGTACATTATCCTTAGAAACTTAAATAGCACCATAATCCGTAAATTTATAAAGAAAACAATTATCTCATAAACATGAAAGTGAAATAACCCCTCTAGTAATAGAAGGAGTAAAATGATAGTTGTCTGGTACAAAAACCATTCCACTGTGGATGATAAGATCAAAGCCCCCTATAGCTTCGACAGCTGCACGGTTGACATTGCCAACGTACAGATCCAAAGCACCTTTATTAAACTTCCGAATTCCTTTAAGCCCTTGAATTGTATTACAAATGTGAGCACCACAACCAGTGTCATAAATAGGAATTAGTTTTAGGAACTGAGTAGAGTTCTATAGTGAAGATACCCAATGTGCTAGACGTGTTGGCTTTGTTCTTCTTCAACTCTACCAAATAAAGAGGACAGTTCTTCTTCCAGTGTCCAAGCTTGTGACAGTGATGGCACTCAGTGTCCTTTGCAGGATGTTCCTTTTTAGCAGGTGGGGGGATCTTGTGCTTGGGGTCGTAAGATAACTTACTCTTGCCTTTGTCCTTGTTCTTTCCCTTACCTTATACTTGCGGTTTTGGTTTCTGGATTTGACCTTGCCTTATAGCTAGGACAGCAGGAGCTTTCTTGGGTATACCTTTCTCTGCAAGTTTCAACATGGCATGCAGTTCACGTATAGTCTTCCCCATGCTGTGTATATTATAGTTCTGCACGAACTGGTCATATTCCTTTGAGAGTAAAGTAAGAATTAAGTTCACCTCAAGAACTAGAGGAATGGGATAGCCAAGGCGCTCCATTTGGTCCAAGTAGGCTTTCATCTTTAACATATAAGGGCTAACAGATTGTCATTCCTCCTGCTTGCAAGCATGAAATGCCTTGACAATTTCAAACAATTCTTGCTCAGCCTACTGTTATAACATAGTTTTCAGTTCCTGTAGGATCTCAAATGTGGTGTGGTCCTCCAAGTTCTTTTGGATCTCGGGGGTCATGCTCACCAGCATAAGACAAGCTACTTCTTGTTGTTCAGCAACCCTACGAGTGTAGGCATTGCAAACAGCAGCAGTTGCAGTGGCAACGCTTCTGGTAAGGCCTCTTCTAGACGGTGAAACTTTTGTTCGTTCCTGAGGACAATCCTCAGGTTGCGATACCAGTCCAAAAAGTTGCTACCATTCAACTTCTCCTTATCAAGAATTGACATGATTGAGTTGTTGTTTGTGGTTTGATTTGCAGCCATCTACAAAATAAACTTCAAACTTTTAGTATTTTCAATAATGAATCATTTTTTAAAGTAACTACCCAAGTTTACAATATTAAAACAATTAATTTTAACGAAAGGCTAAGATCCTCATTGAGGTTCCACCATCACATCAGTTGATCTACTAGCAACGGTGGATTCAATAGGTAGGTGACGTTCACCAATTACAAGACTTGTTCAATTCTTAGACCGTATGGGACTCATGACACTAGTGTACGAGCAACTAATGTTAAGCTGGCATGTTTAGTCCCATCCTTGCCTCGAGTTAAGATCTCACCTGCTTAACTAGATTAAGTCATCCAATTTGTGAACATGTGAAAATATGTCTAGGTCTCACGCATAGAGAATAATCACCTCGGGTTACAATTCATCTACGTCTCAAGTAATGTGAAAGGTAATTGCAAGTGATCCCAACAATTGGACGGCATGACTTAAATTTGTGACGGGTATAAATTTGATAAATACGTGATCAAAAAATGCGTACAAGGAAGCATGCATTCATCCTTCGTAGCACAAGTTAGAAACCATTTTTAACTTAAGTCTAATCATTGTTGTGCTTTTATATGTGTCAAGTTGTCCATTTTAGAGACTAATATATAACCTAAGTGAAATAAATATTAGTTTGGAGAATACATAAATTAAATAACAACTATAACAATTATTAAGTGTTATTTATATAAAAACAAACATTTAGTTTCAAATAATATTTAAACTTTAAACCAAAACATGGATTTAGTTTTAAAAATGATTTGTGTCTTATTTCAAGTTTTATATAAAAAACATTTTTAAGTTATATATATATATATATATATATATATATATATATTCCAAACACACACACACACACACACACACACACACACACACACACATATTATTATATTATAATATTATATATATATATATATATATATATATATATATATATATATATATGAAGCAAATAAATAAACAAACAAACAACCACTAGTATGCAAAGCCTTAACCGATAAAAAAACCTATGTTTGGTCTCGTGAGCCATCACGAGGATCAAAAAGTCAACTAAGGGTAAACCGAGACAACCACAAAGAGGGCTACCACTTGCTCCAAGATCAATCAAGAGCAAATGGAACCCTAAGTGAACATGATGCCCAAATCTGCCAAAACATTTTAGCTGACTTCAGGGGCCTGAAACTCCTAGAAGGAATCTTTTCCGATCTGAGCTCTAGTTGAAGAAGTTTTAGCCCTATGAGTTGTGTATTTTCACAATAAAATTGGGCCTCTAACTCCTTACAGAACTCTGAGAAATCCATTTTTAGTGAAAGTCACTCTAGCAGCTCCGAATTTGACTTTATGCCTTTAACTCTTTAGCCATTCCAATCCAAACGACGGTTTCAATAATTTGATGACTAAGTACATTTTACCTATCAACTAACTACTGTAAAATGCCCAAATAATTGATACAATCAAAATTAAAAGCATACAAATGAAGCCGAAACAATGGCAAACCCAAAACTGAAAATAAATGCAATTATAAGCAAATCATGTCACAAAAGGTCAAGGTTTTAATCGGATTTGCATACGAAGCATAATAATACCATAATATCATGTAATAACAAAGTGTTGGCTAAGTCAATGGCCAAACATGCATGTATTTTCCCTGGAAACAAAATAAATAACAAGAATTAAATTGTTAGCCAACGAAATCGAAGAAATTAATTAGCTAGAATTAAAATCCCGATTGGTACGGGTAACCTATGGCTTAAGGGTCATTAAGTACAGTTTAAACACCTTTTAATAACCTTATTATTACAAAAAATAATGCCCAAGGGGTTGATTTAAAAACGATTCAAGAATCGTCCCATAGAGTCATATGATTAATCAATATACAAACAACAATGGTTATACCTTTGAAGCGTGATCGGTTGAAACAAATGGTTATTATCACCACAACACGATTTTCCCAAGAAACACAAGTGATCAATGGAGATCACCTCTATGTTGATACACACTACACTTCCTTGTATACCCCTTTGATGCTAGTCTATAACCCCGTAAACTTGTAACACACCTTGAATGATCAAGATTCAATGTGTTGGATCAAGAAAAACACAAACCCTAGATGGGGTTTTGTTTTGAGCCGTATGAAAACAAGAGAGAGAGGGGGAGAGAATTTTGGTAAGTTATTATCTCAAAATTATAAGAAGATATCAAATATATCATCACATAAAATTGATCTTATCCCTTCTTTATACTCCTCCCTAGGCCAGCCCCTTTATGGGCTAGAATGAGTCTTCCTTTTATTTTTCAAGTCCAATAAACTAAGTCCTTTACTTAGTTATTAAGGCCCGATGGTGATCTCAAGTTACGTAGGTTATTTATATACCGTACATACAATAAACACGATATATAAAGTGGTACCTTAGTGTATATGTGTGTGACCTCATAGGCTCACATGTGTGTAGCTGTATAATTATTTATTATGACACGAGCATACTTCAATACACATCACACACTTATATCCTAACAACCACCAACACATCACACACTTATATCCTAACAACCACCAACACATAACACACACTCTTATCATCACAACTTAGCCGCCAACAAACACATACACACACACACACACACACACACACACATACACACACACACTGTTATTTTGAAGATGGTACCACATGAAGCTTTTATGTGTCGTTGTGGAGAAGGAAATGTAGTTTTGCGAGAATCGTATCAACCTCACACCCGTGGTCAGCTATACTATGCATGTCATTTATCAAAAGTGAACAATTACATGTTTTTTATTTGTGTAATATATAAATAATTTGGTTAGTTGTTAAAAAATATTTTCTTTACTCTTTAACAGCCTCGTAAAAACGAATTTGTATGTAAATTTTTTTATGGACCCTCTATTGGCCGCTTCTCCTGGAGCTTCAACGACTTCAAGTTATTCTCCAGGACCTTCAACACCTCCAAGTGATTCTCTAGGACCTTCTAGAAATGTAGAACGCTCAAACTGCAAGCTTTTGATTAGAAAGATACACGTACTCTAGGCAACATTAAAAATGTATATGCATCCCGAAAAACACGCAATTGATACTGCACTACTTTACGAGCTTTACATGGGAAAATTTTGTTTGGAGTAGTTTGTCATTTAGCCATATTAACTTAGCATTTGGAATGTAATTCGTATGCTTCAATGTTTAAACTTTTATCGATTTGTAATCTAATTCCTATGCATTAGTGTTTAAACTTTTACCGATTTGTAATGTAATTGGTATGCTTTAATGTTTGAGCGAAACTTGATTTGTAATGTAATTCGTATGTTTTACTTCTTTGTTGGTTTAAGTCCGCGCAACGTACGTAGTGCAACAACATTATACGAATTTAGCTCGAATATGAAAGCGTAACTATACTTAATAGCAGTTTCGAAAGCTTCCAAACCACCTGGAAAGTTCGGAAATGACAAGTGGTTTTATGGTTTAACACTGTTCGATTTGACGATATTTCAGTTATTTTAATTATTTTATATTGGCATAACTACATGGTTTAAAGCCACCGAGATATTATCACGGATAATGACGCTAATCAAACGCTAATTACATTAGTTAAAAATGGTCAAATTTAGTCAAATGTTTCCCTGAGGACATGTTGTCCGGGGAACAAAAGGACACGTCACTCCTACAAATCATTAATGCTAATCACACTAGTAAAAATGGTCAAACTTGGTCAATCAATTTCCCCAAAGACTTGTCGTAGAGGAAACCTTAGCGGAAAAACACCCCGCTAAAGTTTTAACTAGAAAATTGGCTCAATGTTTTGGTCAAACTATACCAAAAGTTCCCCGGCGACATGTCGTCGAGGAAACTTTTGGTAAAGTTTGACCATGTTGGTCAGCGTATGTGACACGTTTTTTTTTTGTTTAGCGGGTTTCCTTGACGACATAGTGTCTTCGGGGAAAACCCGCTCGTCAATTCTTGTTTTTCTTGGAGTGGTTGTACGGGCTATGGTTAGTTTAATCTTTATATTATATGTTTGAAAGTATGAAATGGCAACTTGATCATAGCAATAAAAATATGCATGTTAAGTAATATATATATATATATATATATATATATATATATATATATATATATATATATATATGATAAAGATCAAATAAAAAGACAAATATTCCTGAGAAGGATAAAAAAGAATTTTTTTTTTTGGTGCATGAAAAAATTGTGAAGGAAGTTTTTTTTTAAATGAATACTTTTGTCGAAAAAAATTTATGAAAAAAAACGTTTGTGCATTAATTCGCTTTTTTGTGCATTAAAAATTCGTTTTTGTACCCAACTTCTTTTAACTTTTGGCATCAAAATTTTATTGCGCATCAAACTATAACAAGTTTAAAATTTTGTGCATCAAATTTTATTTTTTTGTGCATTAAAAAAACGTATGAAAACTCAAAATTAGAAAAACTTCTTTTACAAAAGTTTTATGCACCAACATACCTGATTTTGTGGAATTTTTTGAGAACCTTTTAAAAAAAATTCTTTTTATCCTTCTCACGAATATTTGTCTTTTTATTTTAACCTTCCTATATATATATATATATATATATATATATATATATATATATATATATAAATATAAAAGTTACCAAATGACTTTTGTGATATAAATATTGTGAGATATTTAAAAATTATCATTCTAAAAAAAGTAATATCTATAAGTTATTTCGCTTTAATATACTTGTCGTTATATAGATAGTTGATAAGTGTGATCCCTGAACTTTCACACGAAAGTTGTATATATAACGCACATAATGGCATACATTTTACCATTCTCATTTTCAGCCTTCAATTATTTTCACTCATTTCTATAATGCTGTTTTGTTGATGATCATCGATCGACTTGCTAATTTTTGGTGATCTGCTCTTCGAATCATTGATACGTGCTCCAACGACAAACCAAATTAACCTTCTCAAATTAACGCCTCTCTCTCTCTCTCTCTCTATATATATATATATATATATATATATATATAAGTTACCAAATGACTTTTGTGATATAAATATTGTGAGATATTTAAAAATTATCATTCTAAAAAAAGTAATATCTATAAGTTATTTCGCTTTAATATACTAGTCGTTATATAGATAGTTGATAAGTGTGGTCCCTGAACTTTCACACGAAAGTTGTATATATAACGCACATAATGGCATATATTTTACCATTCTCGTTTTCAGCCTTCAATTATTTTCACTCATTTCTATAATGCTGTTATGTTGATGATCATCGATCGACATGCTAATTTTTGGTGATCTACTCTTCGAATCATTGATACGTGCTCCAGCGACAAACCAACATTGGTGAATTTTGACAAGCTAGGTAACATTTCTTGTCAGTCGTCTTAGTTTGCTATAACTTGAATCTATATTTTTAATGTAATGATCAGAGAATGCGTAGGTGTCCCACTGTTAATTTTGAAATTAAGCTGATCATGATAAGGGCGGAAATTTATGACATAACATAGTGACGAGAGAAACGGGTTAGAATTTGGGCTATTTATGTATGGGTTTAACACATACTTGTTTATACTTTATAGTTTACCAACACATTATACATAATAACAAAAGCCATAGTTTTTGCTCTCACATTTGCTACAGTAACACAGATTTAATACTTTTTTATTTGAGTGAACGGTAACTTTATTAATAAATTAATCCCATTAATAATACTAACATTAAACAATTGTGAAAGTGTGTATCTCTGTGTGCTTAAATCTATATAACACGTGTCTCCCCACCAAATCCTCATTATACCGTCTCCTTCACAATATCAAGAAACCACCGTCACCTTCCATTACAGAAAAGCAGAAGATTCAAGCGGCGGATTACAATGGCAGATGATAGGTATGTGATTTATAATTTATGAATTGTGGTTTATTTATCTTTCTTAAAAGTTTTTGATTTGATGTTTGATTTATTTCACTCAGCGATTATGGCTTTTAAAGAGGAGTTAATGGGGACACGGACACTTGATGACACCTTTTGGACCAGACCCAGGTATGAGGTTTAATCCAGGTGTTCCTTGATAATATTTGTTATTGAAAAAGGTGTGATGGTTTCTAATGAATATGTTTGATATGACAAGTCGTTAATTATTATATTCTTTAGATATTGTTGTTGGAATATTGTTAGCGATTTTGATATGGTTGACAAAACATATTCATAGGTGTTTGGGGTTGCTAGGATAAACGAGAAGTTTCGAGGGTGTTTAGGATCGTTTATCTGTGAGTGAAAAAAGCTCTTAAGTAGATAAGTGCTTTATGGAATAGTTTGTTATGTTTGAAAGACAACTAGGATACAATGATGCACGATAAGCCTATGGTTACGAAATTATTTAATCTTTGAAATATAGATGTAAGGACAGTTGGTTATATATTTGGAAACCATGTTGATTATGTTCGTAGCATTCCTAGATTGCATTATTTTATGAGGGGTTAGTAATTAAAGTCTGTTATTAGTCTAATAAGAAATTGTATTTCAATCCGTTACCATAGGAAGGTTCTAAAGGATGGATTACGAAGGAACACCTACCTAAGAAACATATTACGTATATGGCCGAACAAGTTAAGGTTGTTACTACAAAGTATGTTATGTTTCTTTATGTGTTTATTAATAGCCTATATGCCTCAGTTCTGTTCAATTTCCATTTTTTGTAGACTTGGGTTGCCGATAGTTATTCAGTCGAGTTTTGACAAAGCTAACAGGACTTGATCAAAATCTTTCCGATGGCTGGATTAGACGAGGGATTGAAGGTAATGTGCCGCATTACACTGATTCCATTTGGATTGTTTACAGAATCATGACATCTAGCTTAGCGAGTTGGTTTTAATTTGCAGATGCTAAAGAATAGGGTCGTATCGGAGCCACCAACATTTAAACCAGAGTTTCTTCTTCAAGGTAGTCAAGGCCTGCCTTTTACTTTTACTATAATTAATTAAATCATATCGAAATATGCATTGTTTGCCTTTTACTATAATTGATTAAATCATATTGACTTATGCATTGCTCTTTTTGTGATGATATGCAAGATTTTTAATTGATGTGATTTTCAGGAGTAAGTTTTCGGACTTGATCCAAAAGATGTTAGTGTCTTGCTGGTCGGAGGACATGTAGAAGTTTCAATCTTGCACCTTCTTTTACATGTAAAGAAAGAGCTTAGTTTAAGTTTAAAAAGCTAAACTTTATAGTCAATTTCATCAAGTTGATGGTGGAACCGCCTGAAGTCACAAACGCAATGCAGAAAGTCGAGGCATGTAAATGTTCAATCTTTTTGCTTCTTTTTGTTAATCTGATCTCTTTCTGCAACCCTGGTTTTAAGCTTCATATAATGTAATCAATTTGAAGACCAATCATGTGAAGAGCAAAGAAGAGGGTGAATCATGGCAAATAATCAAGGTGCTAACTTTACTCTCTTGTACATCTATACATGCTAAAAAAACTTACTCTTAAATGATAAAACAAATAAAAAAGGTTGAAGTGATTTGTCGTTTATTGATTAAAAAAGGTTGGAAAATAAGCAGAGGGAGTTGTGGCGAGGGAGTTGTGGCGGGTTGCATCGCGGGTAATGACAGGTAGTTTCCGAAAGTTGGTCAAAATTGACCGGGTTTGGTTGTATGTAGAAACATGTGTGGGTTGAAACCTATCATACATACAAGTACAATAACGGACCAGCTTAGGTTAAACGGAACTGCCGAGACCTTTTGTCTGTTCTTTTACAAATCGTTATATCTCAGTTATGATTAAAAAGACATTATTATAGAGTAGGTTTTTGACGACTTTTAACCCGTTTAGCCAGTTTCCTTTTAGCTATATCTTTTTCCATTAAGACACCATTGAGATAAATATATAATAACCATAGTTTTCCATTCAATGTTTCATGAAACGTGCCAACTTGAAGGTTTTGAGTGTTTTCTCTCTCTATCTTTTCTCCGTTCATTTACTATTCCGTTATGCAGTTCTTTTATCTTCTACATGATCGTTTCTACAGGGCACAATTTCTTTTGTGGCAGACTTCTTTTTGGCACTCATTGAATGGCCTGTAATAGGAATGACTAAAGAATCTTCAGGTTTGTATTGTATGAACTTTTGGAGATTAATACTTTTTTGATGTTACGGGAATTTGCTAATAATTAGTATCAATGTGCTTTCTGCAGCGGCTTCTGGCCCACGTTTGCAGTTTTCACGCAGGAGGTGCCTGTTATTGGTTGGGCGTTTCAACAGCATTTTATCAGATCAGTATGTTTTTTAATGATAATGACACTTTTCGGAAGGGAATTTTCTTTTGTAGAAGCCTTATATGATACTTTATGTGTGAGAATCTCGACGGGTACAACGAGTTGTGAATAATATCTGTAGATTGGTAACCATGATATCTTTT
Organism: Tanacetum coccineum; assembly: GCA_026074375.1. NCBI lineage: Eukaryota > Viridiplantae > Streptophyta > Magnoliopsida > Asterales > Asteraceae > Tanacetum > Tanacetum coccineum. The sequence goes on from BQNB010017499.1 coordinate 53,278, forward strand.
TTGAAAATTTAGATTGGTAACCCATAATATATTTTTGTTAAATATTAGTTTATGCCAGATCATCTTTTTTCAGTTATTGGCAATTATGAACTGATTTAAGTACTCATAAGCTCATGTAACATATATTAATTAACTGCGTGATATAAATATGCTTCATAAGAGTAAATGGAATAGATTTTAGGATTGTTGTCTTTTAACGACAGCTAACCCAAACACTCCCTTAGAAATCAAATGTGCATTTTGGGTTCCTTTTATGATTATGTATGTTCTGCATTTGAATACAGGTTCATTGAACTTTATCGCTTCGACTCTTAATCGAGCAGAGCGATTAACCGTAAGTGATACTCACTTTGAAATGGCATAGATAGAGTTGTGCGTAACTGGTAAAACTAAATTTTACTTTATATTTTTCCTATGCGTGTCGGTCTATGGGTTGGTCTTATCATTGGTTTTGTGACCGAGTATTACACCAGCAATGCATACAGGTATGTTGTGTTATAGCTAATGTAAGTGTTTGGGTTGTTGCCTCATCAATGGTTTTGTGACCGAGTTTATCTCTAGATATATGAACTTTGTTGCTATGATCATATTAACCACATGATGTATCCCATTTAACAGTTAAGTTCAGATATTAAATTACTGTGATATCAGCCGTTATGTAGATTTTCCAAAACAATATATGATCTCATACCTTCAAAAAAAAGTAACAATATGATATCAAGCCTATTATATACTCCGTACTAGACATGCACTTTAACATGAAGAGCAAGAGGAGACGAGTGGTCATATCCTCTTTTAGTAATTTTTTGTTAGCTAGCCCAACATTGCATCACACGAACAACACATTACTTACACTTTGTTTGGTATTTGTGTCTTTGCAGGTTGTTCCAGTAGTAGTGGTCAATAATTCATGCTAATTAGGACTTCATTGTTTAATACACGTAGATTGCTGACATTGCCAAGAAGCTCGAGATTGAATATTTATAGTTATGCTTTACATGTTATTCACCTTGATGTAAATGGGTTACATGCATCACAAATGGAAGCTGAACTTTCTACAACCTTTGTGTACCGTACATTTGTTTATATAGTGTAACTGTAAGTAAAATAGTATCAAACTTTTAATCTAAACATGTCATCAACATTTTCATACAGTACATAAGTTTACTAGCATCGGCATGATACCCCGCGACAACGAGAGGGTAGAAAAAACTTGTTTTTATCCATTTTGGAATTCTACTATTCATGTTATATCATACAGGTCTTTTTTCCCATGCTATGAATTTGGGCTATTTTGTTTTGTTATAGTACGATTTATTAACTCTTGCTTGATGTGCTAGTCCTTAATGGTATAACACATGTATGTTGGGTTATGAGGTGTATGACGGGTAAAGTGCAATGGGTCACAACGGTATAAACACAAATGCGGAAGCAAAACCTTCGTTTGACAACACTTACCCAAACCCGTATGAACCTATGAGGAAGTAAACAAATAAGGCAAACTAAAAGCAACTCTAACCAGCCCCCAAACAATATCAAATCAACCCAATCAGCAGGTATTAAAGATAATCAAACACACACCAAGAACACCAAGCTTTTTAGGTGGGAATAACCCAAAGTGGGTTAATATCCACGGAGACACCTAGTGCCGCTTAAATCCATATCAGCAAGAAAGATACTACAAAAAGTCTTCTCTAGATTAAACTAGATTCATACAAAAATCATCATAATCTTGGAATCAATATCAAGGGATATATGCTACAAAATTAAGAACAAGAAAGGAAGAAATATATTTACTAATAATTATCTATGTCCAAAGTTAGTGAAAACACATTTTCCACTAAAATTTTCCAACAAGATGTACATTTATAAGTCTAACCCTTTCCTTTCAAAGGAGCAAATAGAAAGCTAACCCAATATACATACTATGATATTCAATTGTAACTGAAACTTAGATTGGTGGTTCTGTGCAGACCCATTCGATATTAAGGATGCAGAATCCAAGCTTAAAAATAAGCAGATACTTGAGTTCAACATTCACAGTTGGGCAAAGGTGCTTAATATTTACAGTGTTTGTTTGCTTATGCGTACACAATCATTATTGGATTTCACGAAGAAAGGCCTACTGATGCATACGTTAACAATATGTGACATCATATTCTATATGCAAATTCAATTAAACTAACGTCTACCTACACTTTGATACGAACCAATACTTCAACAGTATGCAACTGCTATTACACTGCTATGTAATAGCAGGACAAAAAGGCTTAGAACATGGGCGATGATTTCATATATTAAATGATGGTATTGTGGGAAGTTATACATAAGACGTTTACCTGCATTGTGAGTAGAGCTGGAACCTTCACCGTTGTTACCAGCAAGTAGGCTTACATGGTTAGCATCAATGCGGTTCAAATTAGCTTTACGCACCACATTTCTTCTACGCGTATTTACACCAGTACCCGTATCACATGCACGCGATCTTTTCTCTTTGTACTGAGTCAAAATTCTACGATTCGTAGAGCTGGAAGGGGTTGGTTGAGCAACACCTATTGACACGCAGAAACGTAGGTGTATAAATTTGCCGTGAACAATAAGAAACATCAGCCACATGAATGACAACATATAGAAAAATACACTTACGTTCGGTGTTAACAAGTAGAGGATGAAGAGTGACTGTGCAAGTTGCGGTTCACCCAAACGCCGTCTGAAACACCAACATTTTTGTAGTTAACCAGATCCTGTACACTATTGCTATCAACGGGAGTACCAGTATCGGTATTACGTCACTTTACAATACGCACATCAGATTCTGGATCATCATCTGTATCCTTGTAGACACAACCCTACACATGCCGGTAGAATGTAAGAAATGAATTCAGAATAAAACTGAATTGAAGACTTTGGTTCCTATATGATGTTAGCTTTAAGTCTTTAAGACATCATCAACACTTGAAGAGTTGTGGACCTGGAAGTTCTGATATTGGGTCAGCATAGTGACGAATTAGTATCTAGTTTGTAGTTTATACAATCAGATAAGAAGGCTCTGCATAACTACATATATTGCATCTCCTTTTCATTTTATAAATAAAACATGCTTTGATTATAGAGTGATTGAATGCTGCTACATACCAATACTGCTTTAATAAGTATTTAAGCTAAATCTTTATCTAATTTATGATTCATTTTCTATTGGAATTTTATATTAACAGTTGTTCGGTGATAAATATAAAATTACCGTAAAAAGTAGGAAGCATATAAAATTAACAGTTGTGCGGTGATCCATATCATCTAATCATGACTGAATGTAAACTTTAGGAGCATCTTTCTTAATATTACGTCACCGATTAATGTTATGTACCTTGGTTGGAATGACGTGAATAACAGTAGTTTGCTCTTCGATTGCTGCTTGACTCGGCCGTGAAGCTAAATCATCACACCTCCATTTGTCAAAAACCTGTAGTTTCATGAAATGATTTAAATATTAGATCTAAAAAGAAGTACTCAATAGATGATGATAGCCAGTAAACAATGACATAAGAATACCAATAGAGCATGACATCATTTTGCATTTGTAGAATCCATTCTATCAATTTGACTCATCCCGAGGATCCGATCCACCCACCTCACAAAACATATAACTGGCAGGATTTGAAACTTTTTGGCTCAGAGTTGCGATTGCTGGTCGGGATTAGAAAGTACCCGACCCGCCATGGCTATAAACACGTAGTCGTGCTGCCTCGCCAAGACACGTGTAATTAACGCGTAAACGCTATACTATCTTCATCGCATGTGTTTATGTTCATCACAACCTCTTGCTATTCAAAAAAGGTGTTAATAACCACATGTAAGCAGGGAAAGAAAACCGTTTCAGTAAAGCAAGCTCTCAGAACCACTTATATAGTGCTTAAGAATACCAATAGAGCACCCTTAAATGTAACACCCCCATTTTTACAAATATAGCAGCGGAAGCTAATCTGGGGTATTACTTCATAGTATAACAGTTATAATCATAGAAAACGAATAATAAAGAGACGTTTTAGAAAATTTTGTTATCATTCATTTATTCATCAGAGTTTTACAAAAGAGAGGTCCCAAAATCTAGAAACATAACATTTGAATGATAACAGTTTAGCCATCTTCAAGTCCATGCCACTCTGTGCTATAAGTTTGCTCAATTACCTGAGATAAACATGCTAAAAAGGATCAACACAATGGTTGAGTGAAATTCATAGGTTTTCAGTTATAATAGTTGAGTACAAGTTCAATAGTGGGTTACGTTGTTATACACCCATAAGTGTAATAATTGCAATGAGTACAATTATTATGGAAAACAGTTTGAATACAAGTTATCATAACAGTGGGTTACGTTGTTATACACCCATAAGTGTAATAATTGCAATGAGTACAATTATTATGGAAAATAATTATTATTGCCCTAAGCTCATGAATTACATATTTAACTCAATAAAACCGGGAGCCTTTACCAGAAGATATACTGGGAGTCACTACCCAAAGAGATACTGGGAGCCATTACCCAAAGAGATACTGGGAGTCACTGCCCAAAAAAGATACTGGGAGTCACTACCCAAAGAGATACTGCCATGTGGGTGCCTCTACATAATGATGTTACTGCTTTAATGTGAGTGTCTTTACCGAAAGATATGTCAAATGCATGTACTTAGGCAATAATATATCAGAATATCACACAGTTGGAAAAACACTTATATTCATGGTTTATAGCATGTATCCCCCTCGCGAGTTTATGAAATATTTCAAAAAGTTAAAATGCGAGGCTATGAACTCACCTTAACAGGGAAATCTGATTGATGGCAAAAGTATATCAAGTGAAAGTAACGGCTTCGTCACACAACCTAAGGTAATATGTCAAGTCTTAGTGTGATTGTTTATATTTTAAAACTTTACGGAGTTTAACATACATATTTGATTTATAAATTTATTTGGTAATATTGTATCACTGTTGGGCTATCTTAATTAAGAGGTCTTGACAGTACTTGAGGAAGCTTGGGCACTCTTTAAATCGTTAAAAAAAAGAAAATCGTCAAAATGTTTTACTCATTGAAATACCCCTCACTTGAATATTTCCTACGTAGCGTGAATACGATAAGATTATAAGTTTCTTCAAAAGTTAGTCGATGATTTAAAATTACGTTATAATAGAGATACAGTAATCGAGTTTAATGCTTGCGTTCGTTGATTAATAACGACAAATGTGTCGGGTTTTAACAAAATCGAGTCTTATAATATTTATCTATATTTTTATAATTAATATAAAAATATTATATGCAAAAATGACAATATATACCCTTGGTATATATTAATTTACAACATTAATCCTTTATATATATATATATATATATATATATATATATATATATATATATATATATATATTATATTATATATATAGAGATATAATTGTATAATATAAATTAATCCCCTAATTTTAAAATTTGGCAAAACAACCCTTTGTAGTTTTAAGTTTAGAGTAATGACATTTTCAGCCCCTCTAGTTATAATTTTCAAGAATTTTACACTTTATACCCCTGTGCATGAAAAATGTATCGTTTCAAGTCCAAAAAGCATGCAAAAAGTATTTTTGGAATCTAAACTTAATTTGCAGGTTATAGCTTATCATTATAAGTTAAATTAAGTAGCTTTTACGAGCTGGTAGCTTATGAAAAGAGCTTGTGAGCTTAAAAGCTTAAAAAGGGTGCGTTTGGTTTAGAAACTTTAACCCGATGGGTTAAAGCTTTTAAGACTTGTTTTAATGCTTTATAGAAGTGAAAATAAAGCTTATAGAAGTAGCATAATAAGCTGTTTAGGGCTTATAGCTTAGTAGAGCTTATGAAAAATGAATTGCGAATAGATTAGGGTTTTATAAGACGTGTTTAGGGTTAGAAAATTATACGAAAAGATTTAGGGTCTTAGGGCTTTTCATATAGGTTTATAAAGATGGTTAGGGATTTATTAGGACCAAAGCTAGCTTATGAAAAGAGTTCGAGAGCTTTAGAATTTAAAATGAACCTATTTAGGTTACGGTTTGATTTAAATGGTTTCAAAAAAACGATTTTTAACGAATACAAGGGTTATAACAAAGCTTATGTATGATTTAGAACATAACTAAAGATGATTTAATAAAATAGAAAGCTTACAAGAACACGCATGGGTGAAAGTGGGTCGAAATTGGCAAATGGAACCCGAAACCTTTAAGAGATAGATCAAGACCTTGTTTCCTTTTAACCTTAGCTTAGAAATAGTTCATACTTCCTTCTTGGTACTCCCTAGGCTCTGCTAGAACACGTTTTGTGAGTGATTTGAGCTTAAGTGTGAGTTTGAAGTGATGGTGGTCGTGGCTTTATATAGGGGTCCGAAACTTGGGCATCAAGGGTTATCCCTTGGAGTGGGGAGCAAGGGGCTTGGAGTGGAGGCCAAGGAGTAGTATGGTGACTAGGAGTGTAGCTATGCAAGGTGTAGGATGGTGGTGAAGGCACAGTTATACAAGGGAAATGACGAAGAGGTGAAGACTTGGTGGCCAAGGGTGTGACATGGAGATGACGAGGGTGTGAGGGAGGTGCTTGTCATAGTGGTGCTTTAAAAACTAGTGTAGAACTAGTTTAAGATGTAACGGGTTTGGTTTTGGTTTAGGATGTTACGGGTTAGGGTTTTAGGATTTAGACGAGCTAAGGTTTAGATTTAGGGTTTAAAGGTGATGCATTGGAGCTTATACATTGTGCTAGATGGTGTGATACGAAAACTAGAAAGGTTTAGGAGGGAAATGACACATTTTGAATTTATATGTTTTACCGAATTGTACCATGAGCTTAAACGACTTGGATATTGGTTTTGAAGGGAAAAACTACTTCAAATGTGGTGCATTGTGGATTTGTAACTTAGGCTTAAGAGGTTGTATGAATTTGTCTTAGAAAATGGAGGGAAAATGCCTAATTTGAATTCTATGCATAGTTGACTTGTAATATAGGATTTAGAATGTTGTACCATGATTTAGGAGGGAAAAGATAATTTAAAATCATACTTGGAACACTTGTACATATGCCTTAAAAGCTTGTACATCGGAATTGTATGTAAAGATTATACATAATTAGGGTTTTGGTATAAACGTTAACATATAATGTTTGTTTTGAAATAATGTTATTAATGGTATGTTAAATTGATAATGTACTTGGTAAAAATGATATTAAGATGTTGAATTGACATATTAGGATGTTTACATGATGCAAACATAGATATAGTTGGCATTGGTTGAGGTAGCGTGAGCTCGTTTACTTTAGAGATGCAAGTTACGTTGCATAATGTAATGGAATAAAACGAAAAATATTTCAATGAAAAAGTAGTACTTAATGTAGTAAGTAGATATTACATTGATGAAAATACTAGAAAATTACGGGTTGTTATATTAAATGCAACCATTAAACATGTCTTAGGATTACAATCTTGGCGTTTAATATTAAAGCCAGTAAACGATGACATAAGAATACTAATAGAGCACGACAACATTTTGCATTTGTAGAATCCATTCCGTCAATTTGACTCATCCCGAGGATCCAATCCACCCACCTCACAAACATATAAACGACAGGCTTTGAAACTTTTTGGCTCAGAGTTGCGATTGCACGTCGGGATTAGAAAGTAAACGGCAATGACATGATATTATCCATCATTAGTACATAAGACTACATTCATCAAAACTATCACATTACACATTAAACACATTACATCATATCATATAAACCATTACATACCTTCATTAGGTCAAATTAAACTTACTCACATCCTTTGCTAGCTTTGTCCAACTAGTCTCCAATCTACTATTAGTTCAAGTTTTCTAACCAAGGCATCCTAAACTTCCTTATATTATCCACATAACACACACATGATAAAATCTATATAACTTCACATTATAACCGGTTTACTTACCTTAAATCCAAGCTAATAACATAAGCGTATCACCATCATCTTCAATCCTTGGTTTTTACTCAATTATCAATACAATTACCTATCAACATATAAATATAATATCGTTATCAAGGGTTTACACAACCGATTAACATACCCTTCATCATTTTTTAACATCATATGATCACATCTTGATCATATGATAAAAATCTCTAATTTTACTAATTTGACATTATATAACTTAACCCATTATCATTATTACTTTAATTATTGGTTAAGAACATTAATTACCCAAAACCTTTCATTTAGGTTACATGAACCCTAACTTATAATTCTTCAATTCAACTCAAAGAGAGTTTACTTACCTTGTATGATCATTGCTAAGGTTAACCTTTGAATAACACCTTGATTTCCTTAACATTTCACTATTAATCTTCTATGGTTTTCCCTCTCTTTTTCCTTCCAAGCCGACACAAACAAACACACTTCAATATTGTGGAACTGAGTAGAGAATTCCAGGATTTGTAAGTAAGTTAGGTACAACTTTGGCCATTTGGCAATCTAAGTCCTTTAAGATCATTTCTTTCAATAATGGTCACATTAATTTATATAACTTATTTTTCACTTGACAACTTTAGTCCTTTAAGTCTTAATCTTTTATAAATGTGACACAATAACTTTCTAAACCTATTTACATATTATTTTTACTTATAGTTTGACTACCAAGTTTGACTAACCAACCACGTAACGTCTTCAAACTTATAAAAGTCGTAGTCAAACTCATACTATGGCATTATCGTAATCAAATACTTAAAAACCGGTTTTTGGGTGTTACATTAAAAGAGGGGTTATAAAAAAATAAAACTTGCAATGAAAGAGTAGGTGCATGTCATCTCTTTTTATACCGACCCTCATTTCCTATTTTTGTTCAACCAAGCGATGAACGGATAACAGTTTTGTTCATGTTCGTTGATTTAATTAAGTGGACATAAATTCTTGTTAATGTTCGTTCAATTAATACATAAACACACATAAACGAACATTTTAGCGCACGATTTATGAAAATGTTCGCTAAACGTTTAGTTTATTTACGGCCCTAAATGTAGCCAATCATTACGAAACAACAAACTACTTAAATATAAAGACAATTTGATACGTAGCTTGTTTGGTCAAATCATTTCGATCAATAGATCATCCAACAAAACATGTAAAGTTAGATTTGATGTTTGTGTAAACACATTTATATTTAAATTGTAACGACCGATAAGTTAACATTAATAAAACCAATTATTCATTCCGAAAATGTTCTTAATTTTTTTGAGTTACATAACGTTGAGATCTAACCAAACTCGGTATACATCGATTACAATTAAATTGTAACCATAAGTTAACAATAAGAAAACCAACTATCCATTCCAAAATTGTTCTTAATTTTTTTAATTTGAGATCAAACTAAACAAAGTGACACAATACATCAATTAAAATTAACACATTCCAATTACAAATAGATTCGAACTCTGTAAATTATATTCTTTCAATTTACAATTTCTTTTAACAATTTTTTTCAAAACAGCTAACCGCCCTTTTATATCTTATAACTTACGCAATTAAACATATAGTTTAACGTCGTCAAATATTTTACTAGAAAGTTATAAAGAAAATTTTAGTCTTATAAAGCACCTTTTGAAGACAAGATGTTTTCTTTGTTTAAGGAGTCTAACATGAAGAATTCTTCAAGCAAGGTGGATGCGAACCAAATGGGTAATGCTCCTCTTGATGCACCATAGACTTTCCATATGAAGATTAAGAATAGATGTTTGAAACAATTGCTGCGAAGTTACGATGTTGACTTAAAGTAGCACAAATGTTAGCCAGGAGGTGATTTAAGGTTCAAACTATTCATGAAATCGGATACTTTAAATTCCGTTACGATCAATATAAGCTTAAAACAGTTTGATGCTATAAATCCAACAAATAAAAAACCTTTTTAACTATGAGTGATCTAGCTTAGAATATCATGGAAAAAATTAAAAAATTAAATATTGATATTGATATTAAATTATCGTCTTGAGATTCCAAGTACAGATTTACTAATTTGTAATTTCAAGACATGAAATCTCACAATGATTAAAAAAAAATTAAACATTAGTACAATCTTAACTTAATAATCAACACAACTTCTAATATATAAGTAACGCCTTTTAAATTGCAAAATAGTCCGGGTGGTTTGGTCCACCAATTGTTAGGTTTGTCCTTTATTTTTTTTTATGTTTCTGTCGTCAAATTTCGAAATTGCCGTATTTTGAGGTTTGGTTCACTTTTGTCAATGGTCAATCTAAAATGACTAAAATACCCCTCTGTTCTTTTACAAAAACCGTCCGTTAAGAGGGGTATCGGAGCAGACACCGACGGTGGCTGGTAGAAACGGTGATCGGAGCAGCCTTTGAAGACAGGGGATGATACAGATTCCATTTGTATCATCCACAAGCCTTCTTGTTCGACAATACCAAGATTTAAACGAAGAACAAAAAGAAATAAACTTTGAGTTTACAACAAAGATCTCAGGTTTGATCTTCAAAATAATCAAAGATCTGTAAAACATCTTTACATATCTAAAAACCCTTCATTGAGCCTTGAAAAACTGAAAGTATTTTGAAACAAACCTACCTTGTTCGAGCTCAGATTCAAGCAAAAATACAGGGTTCTTTTTCGAGCGTTTGAGTTCGTGATAGCTGATAAGGGTGTGCTCGGTTTCAACGAAAATCAAGAAGAGAAGAGTTTGAGAATTAATTTAGAGGAAAAAGAAGAACATAAGCATTTAAGGAGTAACTATAGATTCATGGATTGTGTTTCGTTTCTATAAAATAAATATAAGACCTAGTGTGGTGCTTGTGATGTTATTTTGAAGTAATATGGGTGGTGACTGAAAAACAGAAGGGAGGCGTGTGTATATGTAGGGTTAGGATATGAAGACAAGGCTATTTCAGTCATTTAATAATTGCAACAAATTATACATTTAACTAAATTAATGAAATAGAAATTGTTGGGATTTAAATACCTAAGTAACTAGTTTAGCCACGAGTACGCAGCGGCTAGGACCTAGTAATAGCATATGGTTAACACATAATCAAAAGGTAAATAGAAACGCGTACATTTTGATAATTTGATCAAGAAAACGAAACAAGCGACTAAGATAATCGCCTCTACGGTTGCTCACACAATCACGTCAACCGAATATATTAAGCTTGCTAGGCTTAACTTCACAAACGTACAACCCTTGTATTAACCGAATATCAAACGCACCTTTTGAGTTGATATGCGAAAACCAAAAAAAAAACCAACCGAATTAGGGTTTCACCACCCTAATATGAACCGAAAATCTGTTAATCGAATTTAAAGTAACCCGAAAACCCTAGTTGGGGTTATTTAACTTCGAACTAGTAACTAACAAAACACCACGTGTATAATTCTTGAAAGTCTAGCCAGGAAGTATCAAGATGGAATCGATTAACCTTTTGTGGTGTGACTGAGTTCGGTTGTAAGACAATACCGAAAGCCACAAGCACCCTTTATGGGTCTTTAGAAATCGGTGGGATGAAGAGCCAAGGAAACCGAATAATCTCTGTGATGTTATTAAGGTTGTGAGTTCGCATGGAATAGAGTATGGGATGAGGAGTATATATAGTCATCAATCCCTAGTATAGATAAACAAGGAAACAAGTCCTAGTTTATTTACAACACAATCTTTTCCATGCTTCATCAAAACTGACTTTTCCTTGCTTCATAATTCGACACAAACACCTCCTCATAAAGCCATAGAGAGCCGGCCAAACCAAGCACCCCTTGGGTTCGTGTGTTGTCAAATTAAGTCCCTTTGGTTTTAATCTTGTGAAGTATAAATACATTCTCCGTGTATTAACGTGTGTGCCCCCAATAGGCTCACATATTCGTAATGTATTTGTGCTCTTCGACTACCATAATCCAACAGCTCCCACTTGGGAGTTAATCTATTTTTACTTGTAGCGATAATGTAACTTTTTTTTCTTATTCTTCTCGCATCTCATTGAAACAAAAAGAAAAAACATAAAACTCTCCCGACAACATGTTCACCATCATATTGACCGAAAAACACCAGCCACGATGTGGTAACACCAATGTGTTTAAGGATTCTACGGGTGTGGTGGAACCCGTACAAGTGCAACTTGCGGGTTGTTAATCTAGAGTGCGTTGACTACACGTCTATACTTGAATTAAATTAAGATTATCAGCTTATTTCAAAAAAATCATTAGCAAACGTTGGCCTAGCTTGCAGCTATACATGGCAAGGACACATTCACATTCACATTCTACTTGTTCCATCTTTCTATATATCAACAGCTAGTGGTGTCATACTCTATTCGTTTTTTCTTTATCTCTTGATACATTTTCTGTTACAAACTTTGATGCCAATCTATGCAAAACGGGTGCAGCCGCCCATTTACTAGAATGATCCGCTGGATTCGTTTCACATCTTTCAAGGTAACGATCGCTTCCTTCAACAGAACTCTCAGTTTCATAGCTTTTCTTAGAAAAGTTTAAGCTAAATGCATACCCAAAATACTTTGAGCTGTCGTATTGAGAATATATCTCAGGCTTTACAAATGCACGAAAATCATTTTGGGAACGGGGCGTTTTAGAGAAAAGGACTTCTTTAAAATTGTGAACACATCCATGGTTGAAGGGATTCTTCCTTCTTTCATACCGGTATCGGAAGTTTTCATAAGTAGTCTGCATTGAAAGCGCAAGTTTAGAAGGTGTTTGAATATGAAAGTGATTCTGACATAATATAAGATTCTGACATCCCAATCATCATCTACATCTGAAGATGGTTGAGTTCTGGGAATAATGCCAGGATCACTTGCCGCAACAAGGAAGATAAGGAAAACAATCTGTTATATGTAATAAAGATCAAAACCTTTTTCATTCATCTTAAGCCAACAATGAAGTTGGGCTATAAGTGTACCCATGGACTTAAAGCTGCTTTAGTGGGAGTCTGGATGTGTGTTATTTGGTAGCAATATGTACGGTCAAGCGGGTTAAGTAAGGGTCAAAACGGGTCAATTTTGAGCGCGGGTCGCAAGGAGTCGATCAGGTTGGGCTGACATGAAAGAATCTTTTTTATCAACTTCATCAAGGCATTATTTCTATATAAAGCTGCTGTCTGCAGCATGTTAATGATCGAAAGGAAGGCTATCGTAAACAAAAAACATATAAAAAGTTAGAAAAAAACTCACATAGAAAGTGAAGAAAGCAGGAAAAGCTAGTAAAAGATGGCCTGTCTTATCGGGGAAGAAATTCACAAGACTTTAAAAAGCAAGAGAGCAAAATAAGATTACTGGAACCACAATGAGGCCGATTGTAAGGTAAAGTAACCTTGCATCTGGACCAAATGGTAATCTGCCCTTTAAGGCAAATCTCTGCAACAAAACAATAGCAGCATAATAAGCAATTGCCCCTATTTCTAACATGAAGAAAACCAACATAACAGGGTATTTGGTATCGCGTTTTGGAAGTTATTAACTGATAAGTGCGGTTTCTAGTTGGTAATAATCAGTTTTGATTATATATGGGTCAAAGTAATTCCAACAGTTTTCCGGATGTATTACTATTTTCGTCCATGCAATTAAAAAGAAAATACTTTCCACTGTAATTGTTGCGTTTATGTATTTGGATGATCCTTATTGTATTCGCCTACTTGACTTCCATCTGTTTAGTGGCTAATGCAATTTCCATCATTGAGCCTGTGTATGGTCTCACTTCCATCAAGAAAAGTTATGTGATTCTAAAGGGAAGGAGTTGGGCTATCTTTTAACCGTTTTCGGGTATGCTGCCATTATTATCTTTATCTGCCGTTACATTTTATGTTACAAAAATTGATGCCAATCTATGTAAATCAGGTGCGGCCGCGCCCATTTACTAGGATGATCCACTGGATTTGTTTCACATATTTCAAGGTCAAGATCGCTTCCATCAACACTAGTCTCGGTTTTTAAAGCTTTTCTTAGAAATGTTGAGGCTAAACAGGGTGTTTTAGAGAAAATGACTTCTTTGAAATTGTGAACACATCCATGGCACTTGAAGGGATTCTTCCTTCTTTCATACCGGCATCAGAAGTTTCCATAAGTAGTTTGCATAAAAAGGACGAGTTTTGGAGGTGTTTGGATAAGATGATTAGCTGTAACAATACGGTTGCAGAGCTGGTGTTTGGATTTGCTTTTATTACTTGGTTATATCTAACTATTGTGAATTCAAGTCACACTAATCAGTTTTAATGTTTGGATAAACAAACTTCTAGCTGTAATATTGTAAAAGAATAGAGGTTAATATTGATTGAATGCATTGTCAATTACATACGATGGCATATCTATCTATAATAAAACATATATAGCTTTGAGAATAAGCTAACATGCATAAACGCTAAACCTTAAGGATCCTAAGCGCTTAATTAGCCGTCGGCCTTAACCTATCATCAAATATAACTGCAACTAAAACTAACTATGAGAAACCTAAATTTAGAGGGTGGCCCAATCAAACAAACCGAAACTTTTCACTTGGTATAATCACCCGTATCTTCGGCTTACGAGAAATAAACGCAGCAGCTTTACCTGAACAAGTCTCGACAACATTAATCACATCGCGATGTTGCAACACAAGCGGAATAGCAGCCATCTGAATAGTCGAATGCGTCGCTTTCAAAAGCTCGTTACTCAACTTACTTTCAACCCTACTCCTCATAGGCCTAGGAATCTTAACCGACTCAACTTCCTCTTGGCGTTCTCGCTTCTTGGCTTGTTTCTGATCGATTCTCCTATCTTTCTCCCCAACCCTATTCTCTTCTTCACGTACTCTATCCCTCCTAATATGACGTTGTTCACGAGGTGTAGGCTCCATAACCTTATTCTCTTCTTCACGTATTCTATCCCTCCGATCATGACGTTGTTCACGAGGGGTAAGGTTTGATCTCGGCTTTTTATTAGAATGAACTACAGTGTTGCTGACGTCATCTATCGAACGCTTCATGGTTTAGGATTCGAAGTTGACGATGAATAATAATAAGCCATGCACGAATATGTATTATATTTATAGGCTTGCTTGGCGGTTTCCTGACTACGAATTGTAAGAGCTTTAGGCTATGGTATTTGCTTGGGCTTGAGCTTGATAAACGAGTGGATTTGGGCTTATATGACTAACCCTTTTTTACTCGTAGGCAACTAGGCATTACACATTTTTTTTTCAAACGTTACTACTGCTTTTTTCGTAACATAATTATTTAATTCGGGTTAATCCGATTTTAATTTGGTTCAGTTAATCCGATTTTAATTCAGTGTTGCCTAAAAAATTTTTTAACCGAACCGAATAAACAGAACAACCCGATAACCGGACCGATTTACACCCCTACCGCATATTTCCGATCCTCACAAAAGTTCTATATTTCACTTGGTACACAAATTTGGGCAGGCGAGAGAAAGGGTTGGAAACGGTAACGGTGATAGATCGCGTACATCTGAGGCAAAAACTCATCCTCCCCGAATAAAGAGAAAACCTTGTTCGTTTACCCGTTCATATTATAGAACCAAAAAGCAATAAGACCTTAAGAATTCTTCTCACGACGTGGTGCACCAATGTGTTTCAGGATTCTACGGGTGTGGTGGAACCCGTACAAGTGCAACTTGCGGGTTGTTAATCCAGAGTGAAATAATGATTATCAGCTTATTTAAAAAAAATCATAGCAAACGTTGGCCTAGCTTGCAGCTATACATGGCAAGGACACATTCACATTCACATTCTACTTGTTCCATCTTTCTATATATCAACAGCTAGTGGTGTCATACTCCATTTGTTTTTTCTTTATCTCTTGATACATTTTCTGTTACAAACTTTGATACCAATCTATGCAAAACGGGTACAGTCGCCCATTTACTAGAATGATCCGCTGGATTTGTTTCACATCTTTCATGGTAACGATCGCTTCCTTCAACAGAACTCTCAGTTTCATAGCTTTTCTTAGAAAAGTTTAAGCTAAATGCATACCCAAAATACTTTGAGCTGTCGTATTGAGAATATATCTCAGGCTTTACAAATGCACGAAAATCATTTTTGGAACGGGGCAATTATAGCAAGAGATAAAATAACCATGCTACTGAGAATGTTTATGAAAATTAATCTCAGACATTTCTAGTTTTAAAAATGAATGTGAGTGTTGCTAGACGTTTCCGTAATTAGTATATGGGCAGTCTGCTACTCCAACTCCTAAGTGGGAGCTGTTGGAATGTGTGGGTTAGACTAGCCGTGTGAGCCTATTGGGGGCACACACGTTAAACACATAGAGTGCGTTTTAACGTCATGTATGTTTCTAAATGTGAACCTTAAGACAAAGAATGACTAGACAAGAACCTTGTGGTTTTCCTAATCTCATTTCCAGCAAAGAGAAGGTTCTAATGGGTGTCTAGGTTCATTAAGGGGACAATAGGAAGGAAGGTATTGTGATAAGACTTATCATGAGTTTAAGGGATTGAAGCTATATATATTCCAACCCTAACTCATAATAAGACGTCCTACAACTCCAAGAAAACACAGAGATAT